>JAJJMC010016059.1:3961569-4049926 GCA_023531435.1 Papaver californicum
TCCAATCACAAGGGACCACTTAAGCTACCTTTGCTAATTCCACAAGCCTGGCATATTTTTTTTATCAGAAACTAAGGCTCTGGGATCTCGTTTGGAACATATCCTTAGGAAATTACAATTTCATAACAAGTTTATAATTCCGTCGATTGGAAAAGCGAAAGGATTAGCAATTTCCTGACATAATAATATTGAACATGAATTATTATCATCCTATTTAAATGTGTGCCACTTTCAGGTCACAATTAATAACTATAAATTTTTGATGTTTGTGCCTATGGGGACATTGAATCTGAAGACAAATTTGTGCATATAACCCATTTGGGACAAAGCGTAGGAGCCGTGGATGCTAATTGGCGACTTAAATTTTATCAAGGATCCAGCTGAAAAACAAGGATGAATTCAATCAAGTTCCAGCAGCAAATCAGTAATCACTCAAATCATCGACGCTCTAGGCCCACAAGATACAGGGTATGAAGAGGAGTCATTCACATGGTCTAACAATAGGAAGGGGGATGCAAATATTTACGAAAGAGTTGGCAGGCACTTATTTCATACCAATGGATCCAGCAGTATCAAGAATCTAAGGTATGACACTTACCGAGAGTTGGCTCAGACCACACTCCCCTCTTTTTCGATTCAAACCCTGAACAAAATAGCTTACAAAAAGTTTTTAGATGCCTAAGATCATGGTTTTCACACCCTTCTCTAAAGCCTACTCTTTTAGCCTCTTAGAAATTACACTAGAATCTTGATTCTGATTACAACCTCCCATAAAATTATCCTCAGATATTTTCAATTAAAACTTCAATATTTTTGGTAACATTATATATAAATATTAAAATCCTCAATAATAAAAAAATTTAAGACCTTCATAAGTTAGATAGTTACCTGGAAAACCTTGAGAAACTCAAAAAATTCCAAAAAAAAACTAGGGAAATGGTACCAGATTAAAAATGATACTTCCACCATCTTTCTGTCATAAATTATTTAAAGAATTGATCACTGAATATTTCCATGTTGCAGCTTCTATTAGAAAAACATTTAATGCCATCAGTTCCCTTCGTGATCCTTCTGGCATGTGGCTCTCTGACCGGGACCAATTAAATTCTCTGTTCATCAAGCATTTCACTCAAATAGGCACTTCCCAATTTTCTGATTACAAACTCCTCCAGATGACTAATTGAACCATGTATCTCTGTCGAGGATAATAATTCCTTAATAAAATCCCAAATAAGCAAAAAATTTGGTACGCCATTTCAAATATGAATCCATGGGGAGGCTCGGGCCCTGACGGATTTTAAGCATGATTTTTTAAAGAAAATTGGGATATCTTAGGTCTAGATGTCATTTCTATTATTCATGAATTTTTCCACGCTTGGGTTTTAAATCCGGATTTCAATACCACGTTTAAAACTCTTATCCCAAAAATCTTTACACCTCAATCCCAACGGATTTCAGACCTATCAGTGTAAGTAGCACTGTCTACAAGATTATCTTAAAAAATTTAGCCAACAGGATCGAACCGATTCTGAATAATCTAATATTTCCAAATCAATCTGTTTTCCTCCCAAGAAATTTTTTTACAGATAACACTGTAATTGCTCATGAACTCCCCCATTCGATGAAAATATCAAATAACAAAAAAAAGGTTTCCTAGCTCTGAAATTATACCTATCAAAAGATTTGACCGTGTAGAATGGCCTTTTATCATACAAGCCCTCATTTATTTTGGATTTAATGAATTCTGGGTTAATCGTATCATGCAATGTAGCTCTACGCCTTCCTATTCTATTCACCTCAATGGATCCCCAGGTCCCAAATTTACAACTGAGAGAAGTATTAGGAAGGGTGATTCTCTCTTACCATATATTTTTCTTATATGTATGGAAATCCTTTCTAGATTGCTTAATAAAGCAATCGTAAATAAACAAATATTTGGAATCAAAATTGATAAACAGGCTCTAGTCATTTCTCAACTTTTCTTCGCCGATGATTGTTTTCTTTTCACAAAATTCGACATGATCGAAGCAAAAGCATTACTGGATATTCTCGCAAAATTTGGAGAGATTACTGGGCAAATGGTAAATCTCCATAAATAAGGATTACACTTTAGTCCTAAGATCCACCCTAAACATTGCAAGATTATAGCAAAAATATTTAAGATTCCTATTATGACAAAAAATGATAGATACTTAGGTATACCTTTTTTTTTTTGACAAGAACATAAAGAAAAACTTTGAACCCCTCCTTCAAAAACATTATTCCATTCTTCAAGAGTGGAAATCCAAGCTCTCTTCATAAGTAGGGAGAACTGTTATTATTTGATCCATTAAAGCTTTCCCTACTTACCAAATCAATGCCACGTTATTATTAAATCAACACTTGATATATTTGACAATATTCAAAGAGATTTTTGGTAGACTAAAGATAAAAACAAAAAAAAAACGTTTATTATTTAAAAGCTTAGAGGAGTATTTGTAAACCTCGACCTCAAGGGGGTCTTGGTATAAAAAAAACGCAGCAGTTTAATATAGATTTTTTAACTGAGTTTGCCAGTAAGCTTTTGAAAGAACTGAACCATCTTTGGGTCCAACTATTAAAAGAAAAATATTTCCCTAATAACAATCCTTTAAAGGCATCTAAAAAGTCTAATTAATCTTAGATCTGGTCAAGCATTCAAAAAGGCCTAGCAATAATCAGAACAACTTTATTTGGCAAATAAAGATGGGGATTTATTTAATATTTGGGAGGATGTTTGGTTGCCAATCTATATATTCTAGCACTCCTAAACCACCAGATTTAAGTAATCCAAATCCGCAAAAGGTTGAAGAGCTAATATCTCCTGATGGTCGTTGGGATAATTCAAATATTGCTAATCTTTTCACCGATAGCAATTACTCCTCAAATCAAGGGAAAAGATACAATCATATGGAAACATCACCCTTTAGGAGAATTCTCAGTAAAAAAACATCTATAATTCTCTAAACACGGCTCATCTCATCCTACCTATAATATTCCCATGGAAGAAAATATGTAAAATTCCAGTTATCCCAAGAATTAAGTTGTTCATTTGGAAACTAGCTCAAAATGCTCTCTTAATAGCAAGTCGGATCTCTTCCTATGCTCAAAACATTTCATCAGACTGTCCTTTGTGTCATACAAATTCTTTGGAATCAGAAATCTATTTGTTCAGAGACTGCCATTTCGTCAGATCCATTTGGTTCTTCTTTTCTTTAGCTTCCATTTCGTCTGACTTTCCTTCGAATTACATCAATCAATAGGCTAACATAAAAAAGTAACAGTAACACTTTTGCTGAAGCAAAGGTAATATATTATATATTTGATGGATACGAAACATTAAATAGCCCATGTTGTTATAAGTAGGAAAAAAATCGAAAATATTATGTATAAAATCAAAAGATTCTTTCAGATACTTGGCTATGTTTCCCAGATATTTTCAAAATGCCCAACTTAACCTCCATTTGTCGTATATATCATTAAATAACGGTAAGACTATATACGATTAATCCAATGAAAGCCTCTTTTCTTTGGGTCCGCAACTCCTTCATTATTTTATTTAGGATAGTTATATTCAACAACCGTTAAATCTTTCATCTTCAGCTTTCTTTTATTCTCTTAACATTTGATTTTTTTCTCTCATCTTCTTCGATCCTATTTAGGTTTCTGCCCGGATCAAAATTATTTCTAAAAATCCGGGCAGAGTAGTTTAGGTTTTTATATATATTATAAATAAAACCAGATGATACTATATTGTTGATCTGTATTCTCGTACACTTTTCGAGTAGTTTATTACAGCTTTTTTTTTATGGCGTTTCATATTTATCGAGCATATATTACAATAATGCACGTCAACGGGTGGAGATGAGTAGTGAAACTCGGCTTCCAGTAAAAGTGAAGAATCCTATTTTTTCTATAACATAACTTCACTGAGGTTTCTTCGGAACTTTCAAAAATGTGTTGATCAATTCATCAGACAAGATCAACAAATATCGAAGTCGATCGGAGCAATAGGCATATCGCTTCTTTTCTATGGATTTGTCTAATTACTACTGTGAACATCAACTATAATGGTTTGAATAATGCTGATAATTTTTTTTTGATTAAAACCCATTTGAATGACATTAAATTCCTTGTCGGACTGTATGTATTAGGTAATTTTTTCATTATTCGTTTCTTTGAGTTTCAAATTATATAAACATTGTAGTTTTTATCTTAATTCGTTCATTGAGGTGTTAGCCTATTCTATCACAAAAATGGTAAGACTATATACTAACAAACAGTAAAGGTTCTGATTTGTTAGTTAGGTATCCAATATAATTACAACGGATCTTCATATTAATCGCCCCCAATATCTAGATTTTGATTTATTGAATCTCAAAATACGTGTTCTAAATAAATCCTCTTTCGTGTTAATTTTCATATGTTTTTCATTTCTTCAATTGAACACGGATAACCAAGTAGGTTTGGTCAATTGTTTTGTTTGTTCATAACTTATTATTGGTTATATTTAAATTGATTAAATTGATTATCAATTTGTTGTTAACAAACTATGAAGTTCTGATATTTGATTTTTTACATGTTTCTATTAAAAAAAATTATTTGATTTCTATGATTCATAATGTTTTTGTTTTTGTATGGTTTACCTTGAAGGTGATGATTACAATTTTCACGAATCGTGATTTCAGTACTATAGGTGAAAATCGTGATTATTACTGATCACGGGTGACATTTTTTATAGGTGAAAACAGTTTTCACCTATGATGTTATATTATTACATGTGAAAACAAAAAAAAAGTTCACTGGAAACTAGGATTTTTACCAATTTCGGATGAATCATAATCGGTGATAATAAAATTTCCATCAATCTTGTCTACGATATTTATGATAAACTATTTATTAGGGAGATAAAAAAAACACGTAGAAGGAGTAATTTTTTGGGAGGACAATGAGGTTATTTTAGAGATTAGAATTTATTTTTTTTAAATGGAATTAATTTCCTTATAATATAAAAGGATAACTATTTTTCTTTTGGGAGATGAGCAAAAAGGTAATAGGAGTTATTTTAGTGAGGTCTACCTCTTTTATTTGAGGCCTATCATAAAAATTAAAATATGGTCATTTTAAAGTAAAAAAAAAAATTCTTTATCCAATTATTTTTTCATGATTAATTAATATGTTAGTTGTGAATCAAATTAATGTTAATGAAGATTCAAAACATGAAAAAAAAATTGAAAAAATTTGATTTTTTTTAAGAACATCAAACTAGAATCAGCGAATACGATGACTCACGTCTTTTGATTCTTGTTTGATATTCTTCAATCACGAAGAACACGAGGAATCGACAAATATTCATATATATATGTCGATTGTAACATAAAAACCATCAAGAAAAAATGGTTAACAATACTCGGCTGATATGAATGTTCATATCAACCGATTATACCCTAAAAACCAACTGAATAAATTGACATTTTGTTAACTAGGAATAGATCAATATAATTGTCCACATCAAACGATTGTATCCTAAAAAAACAACAGAAACGTTTTTGTTTCCCTTTAATCGGAATCGGTCAATATGAATGTTCACATTGACCGATTTTGTGCTGATGTTCTTCAACCATGAAGAACATCAAACCAGAATCGGCCAACATGTATGTGCATATCAGTCGATTGTATAAAATCGTCTAAGAGCATCTCCAAAAGCGGGTGTAAAAAATCCTACGTGGAAGTCTTATTGAGACCTTTATTTAGGAGGATTTACACATGTAGTAAATATAAGGCCCCATATTTAATAAACTATCTCCAATAGTATAGGAGTTTAACCTTCAGAATATCTTATGTGATAAAATCTTAACCATCTAGTTGTATTTTAAAAACTTATTAAAAAGAAAAAATGATGAAAAATATGACATGAAGGTAATTCCGGAAGTCTAGTTAAGACTTTCCTTAAAGCCTTTGTATTTAGTATGCCATCCCTCCTACTTTGAAAGATTTTCTATTGAAGATAAATTTATGTTAAACGGGGTCTAATTTCCCATGTGTCGTGAAAAAATAAATTTTTCTCCTTCGATTGGAGATGCTGTAATGTGTACATTCATATCGGTCGATTCTGGTTAAACCCAAAAAACCAAAATTTCTGAAAAATTTCAGTTTTGAATGTATGAATGAATCAAAAACCTAATTAACAGGAATGAGTTGATAAAAAGTACCCGAGAGAGTAGTTTTGGATGTATGAAAGAATCAAAAACCTAATTAACATAAATGGGTTGATAAAACGTACCTGAGAAAGTGGAATTGAAATACATTTGATTTAAATTTTTAAGTTTTCATGGTGAGGATAATTTAGTAGTTTCACCCTTTTTAGACACCCCTTATCCTCCTCTGCTATGTTGGTACAAGATTTGTTAGGTCTCAAATTAGCCAGGTTATTCTAGGGGTTGAAGGGGGATACTTAATGGATTAAAATTTATGATAACCGTTTTTTTTTTTAAATAGGTTGGTAAAAGGTTACTTTTGTAATCAAATCGTAATGTATATTATTATAAATATATAGGTTTTTCATTGATTTTTTTTTTAAATAAGCCTTTATTTTTTATTAATAGCATCAATTGAAGGTTACATAGAGATCAAATAATCAAGAAATATAAGAACAACATATCTGAAATAGTACATATTCGAATAATGATGGGTTTTTGATATACAAACAAAATAAATTGAGAAAGAGAAATTCCCCTGTTAAAAAATGAGAAATTTGTTGGTTGGTCCAAAATACCCGGATCCGTTTAATCTATGGTCCATCCAGAAAAAACCTTTAACCGGAGGTCCAAAAAGCTTTTAAAAACACAAAATTACCTTCCTTCCTATTACAACTCACGTGTGAATAAATCACGTTTTCCCCTACTCTTCATTATTTCTTCTTCTTCTTCTTCTTCTTCTTCTTCTTCTTCTTCAAGAAAAGAGTTTTCTCTCTACAATATACCTAAATCCTTCTCATCCTCTTTTACCTTATTTTTCCTAATATTGAAGTGATCTTCCTAATCAATCGTCAACAAGATCGAAGATAATCAACGAGAAAAACCTATATTCGCTGAAATCATTACAAAAATTCATTGAAACCATCACAAAATCTATTGAGAAACCCAAATCTAAACAAAAGAAATGTTGAGAACAAGAAGAAAAGAACAAAAAATCGTACAAGTAGAATAATAAAAGAAGAGATCACTCCCAAATCAGTAGAAGAAAATTATTTTAAAGAATTAGCCACAAATGTTTTTTTTTTCACGAATGTTTTCCAATTTTATTTCTCACACGGTGATCCTACAGTATATATCTCCTACTACTCAGTATATATCCGAAAATATACCTCTCATATTACTCAGTGTACTGAGTAAAAACCTAGTTCACGTTAATATACAATACATATCACTATCTACTGGCTAAAAACATAATTCATGTTTTTAAACAGTACATATCAATATGTACTAAAGGAAAAAGTGTATGATACAAAAAAACAGATATGTATACCAAAAATTCAACAACAAAAACGAAATCGAATACCAAAAATTCATCAACAAAAACAGATCTCAAATACCAAAAATTCATCAACGAAAAACGAAATCGAAATTAAAGTCATCAACAAAAATATATCTTTTTTCATATCATGCTCCTTCACCGAAATTGAAGAAATCAATTAGTAGAAGAAGAAAATAGTATTCCTGCACCACCAACAAAAGAAAAGAACAAAAAAAGTAGTAGAAGAACAAAAAAAAAAAAGATCTCTATTAGTCGCCAAAAACAGTATATATTGATCCTTCAAACATATATGTACTTAAGGAAAATATATACTTAAGCAAAAAGTATATGATCCCACATTACATATTGATCCAACAATACATATTGTTATGTACTGAAGAAAAATGTGTATGATCCTTCAGTACATATTGATATGTACTGAAGGAAGATAGATATTGAAGGAAAATGTATATGACCCTACAGTACATATTGGTATGTACTGAAGGAAAATAAGTATTGAAGGAAAAAATGTATGATCTCACAGTACATATTGATCCAACAGTACATATTGGTATTACTGAAGGAAAATAGGTATTAAAGGAAAAAAATGTATGATCTCACAGTACATATTGATATGTACCAAAGTAAAATATGTATCGAAGAAAATAGAGTATATGATCCAACAGTACATATTGATCCAACTGTATATATTGATATGTATTGAAGAAATTATGTACTGAAGGAAAAAGTATATGATCCCACAATACATATTTCCTTTCGTACATATTGATATGCACCGAAGGAAAATATGTACCAAAGAAAAAGAGTATAATCCCATATTACATATTGAAATAAACAACTTTTAATCAAAAAAAAGGAAAATAGAGCTAACCGGAAACAAAAAAGAGGAGTAATCATCACTTTAATCGACTAAATCATATCATTTGAATAGACAACCTTCATCTTCCAACATTGAATATCAAATCAAGACGAAGAAGATTAAAAAGTTTAAAAAAAAAACAAAAATTGATGAATTTGTATCTCCTTCTTCTTCTTCTTTATATTATGTATATTCTCGAATCTTCTTCTTCTTCATAAAAGTCGTCTTTTTCTCCTTCTTACATATCTGAAATTGAAAACTAGGTCTAAGAAAATCAAAAGTCGTTTGCTTCCGAGTAATTGTATATGAATATGAAGATTACGTCTTGCTGAATAAAAATCTAGAATCAATTGAAGACCTAAAACACATACAGAGATTGATCAAAGATCTACGAAGATAACTAACTGTTTCTCTCTCTGTTTAGAACGAAGGTTATAGAAAAAAGGGTAATTTTAGTATTTAGAGAAAAGTATTATTAAGACCCACACGTGTTTGGTGCTGGGAATAAGTTTTTTGGTCTAAAAACATGTTTTTGGACCACCGATTAAGCTATCTCTAATGGATGGATTAATCATTAAACGGGTCACCATATATGTATTAATCAGTAATTCATAGTTAAAAAATAGCTGCTCTCATAGCCAAACCCGCCCATCCCAGTAGAATCCAACACGGGTGGAGGAAGTGTCTGCACATGTACAGAATTGTTCACAGTTGAAATCTGGTAAAGCAATTGCAGTGAATCTGCTTGTAAATAACGTGGAAGGATAGTTCCACCTTTAGCTCGACATTCTTTTGGTAACTTAATTGTGATAGCACTGACACAACTAGGGATGCAAAAAGGTCGGTTCGGCTTGGTTCTTTGGAGTCCCGAGTACCTGTACGGACATGAGGCAGGTTATCTATTTTAGAACCTGTATTTGTCCTGACTAGATTCGGTTCGGTTCTGGAACCGTACTTGTATGGTCGGTTCGTTACTGGTCCAGTTCCGGTCATCTACCTGTTCAAAGTTCCCTGTTTTTTTCTTTCTTTTTTTTCCTGTTTTTCATGTAACTGTTCAAAGTCCTTATACCTGTTTTTCCTGATTACAATCCACAAGTCTGTAACCACATAACAATTAACAACAAGATTTTTGAACTGATTACAATCCACATATAAAATTATAATCCACAAGTCTATTTAAAGTTCAACGTATATAAACACATAACAACGAGAAATGATTCAACAACAATCCATAAATATGCAACAAGTTCCAACAAGAAATGATTCAAATGAACTTCAAGGATCAAAGATTCTGGCACTGGCATAGGACCCAATAACTCTGTAACATCCATCAAGAAATGAATATTATGTTAAAGATTGAATTGATGACTACTAAAGAAAAAAAAAATGAAGAAAAAAAAAATCACACTACCTTCCTCAACGCTACTAGTGCCAGAATCAATTATGGTGTCAGTACTTCCAGACTTACTCCATTGAGCTACTAGGGAAAACAATATTTCTCTCATTATTATCAACAACAACAACAACAACAACAACAACAGGAACAACGATTAAAACCACTTCTTCTACCTCTACAGACTAGACACTAGTTTTAATGAAACAATTACAATACCACTCAGTACACCTCCACCAACAATAGTTACGAATCACGAACCAAAATTAAAAGCAGTATAATTTGTTACAAAAAAAAGATCAAACCCATATCACAAACCATCTAACTTTATCATATTTGGCCATACATTAAAACAAGGAAATTTAAGGAAATTTAGAATTATCAAAAACCCAAATCAAATAAGGAAAGGCATACAAAAGAGAGAGATTGATATTTTCATTTACAAAGAACTTTAATTTCCTTCTGATGTTGTTTAATTTCCATAGAATCAATCGATTCAACCCATAACCATGTTGATCTCGAACAAAACCCTAAATAATTAAAAGAAAAAAGAATGAATTGTGTAAGTAGAAAATAAAGCTAATCATTCTCAAATCAAACATCAAAACAATTATAATCAATTAAAATTAATAGTTAGAATTAGAAACTAAGAGATCACTCAAAACAATACTTGTTGTTATTGAAACCAAAAACTTGAAAAGGAGGAAGAAGAAGAACAAGTGAAAATTGAAGAAGAAGGTGGTGATTGTGAGTGGTGATTGTATGACTGGTGTCTGTGAATCTGTGATAGTGAATGGTGGTGGTGGCTCTCTGCCTCTGTCTGTGAGAAAAAGTGAAGTTAGTTTGGTATCTCTCGAGTTAGATGAATGTTAGGGTTAAAGCGTGGACGGTCAGGATTAATAAAAAATCCATGGCTCTGAGTACTCGATTCCATCGGTACGGTTCAGTCGGAAATGCTACTGGAACCGATACTTGTCCCGGATTCCTATTGATTCTGACTTTTTAAACCGTTACCTGGACCGTTGAACTCGGTTCCTAGGAAATACTACAGGAACCGATATTTGTCCCGGATTCGTTCTTCGTACCGGTTCGGTTTTTGTGCAACCCTAGACAAAACCAACCAAAGACTTGCATTACTTGGTGGGAAACCTGAGGAATGCGATAAAGAAAATCAATGGTGATTATGTGAGAGAACTGAAAGTTGGAGGTGTGTTCATTAAGTCTCTGAAAATGGAACAAGATCAGATTAATTAAGGTGAAGTAGAACAATATAAAATTACTAGTTGGTGTAGATTAATTAAGGTGAAGTAAAACAATATAAAATTACTAGTTGGTGTAGATTTCCTTTCTATGAAGCAGATTTTGAATGGGGTAAACCCATCTGGATATGCCCTGCTAATTTGTTAGTGAAAAATGGAACTATATCATTGGATACAAGAAATGGTGATGGATCAGAAGCATGGATAACCTTCAACGAACGTTAAATGGCTGTATTCAAATATAATGAGAGGCTTAATTCGCAATGTCATAGCCACGGTCCAGGTGCACAGAACTGGGCAGGAAATGATATCATATAACCTCGGATCCTTCAAAACATCATAAATAATGACTGGCACGGCAGTACACAGCTTGCTTAGTGCCTCAGAATGCTACGGACCATTCCCAAGGGATTGGAAAGAGATGATTTGCTCTGCTCTTTTGCTGTATAGATCAGCAATGCCTTTCAGTTAAGTATGACTTTAATGCATCAATGGTTTGCATTAACATTCAGATAAAAATAAGAAATACAATTTCAAGTAACAAGAGATTCATGCAAAGCAATGGTTTCGTTCATAGGACCAACAAAGATGTATTACAATGAAGGTCTACATATAAATTTAAGGAAGAATGAGGAGTTTAACTGATACTTGGATAAACCAATTTGAATCAAAAGTGAATTTTGTTATTAGGGAGATACGTACCTGTCTCATTCGAAGCTCCTTAGAATATCAACTGTGGAAAGAAAGGAAAAATAACCCACAACCACTAAACTCTCTTTCTTAATGAATGTGAAGTGCGGTAGCTTGTAAACTCCATTCGATCTTCCATATATACAATCTTCGTATAAAAATCAGAAGTGAGGTCCAGTGTTCTCCATGTAGAACGGTATTCGTGACACTAAGGACCTGACACCCCAAAACAATCAACAATCGAGAAATCCCCACAAACAAATGAACAACAGACAATGTGCATTCCACTGCCTAAGCAATGTTACCCTTTTGCCCCCAGTTGCAAAACTGAGTCTGCTGAGACAGACAAAAGATGCATCCATCTATCTCTAGCCCAAAGATAATAGAAGAATAATTTTATGCAAACAAAGCATAGACTAGTTACTTCCAGTTTTTGATGTGGCAATCTCTTCTAAGTGCTTCCACACGCCTTCTCGCGTTGTTCTAGTCTCCTCCTCTTTTGCTTTGTCTTCTTGAAATTTGCGCAAGCATTCACCAAATAGCTCGTGATCAACATCGGAGAAGATTTTGCGGACATTTATTGTCAGGCTTCGGACGGCCTGATTCCAATGATTTCTACTATTTTTCTCCAAGGCTGGGAAGATGATGGGTAGTACAACTTTCAGGTTTTGTTTGATCAAGTTCTCAACGTGATCATTGTTCCATAAGAACAAAGCCCTTTCTGCTACCTACGCACAAGATAATGGATTAATGGATTATGATCAGCCAACTGGTGAATTGTAGGCATCGAATACAAGTCTTAAAATACAGCAGACGGTGTGAAAAATAACATGTACAGAAGCATTTATGTGAAATCCAAATGAGAAAGACGCACGCAATATAGATGACATTTAAGCATCATATAAAATGAAACCTACTCAAAATCTCGCCTATGTTATGGTTTGCTCTTTTTTACCAATTTACACTCCTGTTATTAAAACATAGTCAAATAGCCAGTTTTATTTCGTTACCACATTTATTATTCTCTTTCATGGGAAAAAGGATCCCCCTACACAATTGTCTGCAGGTGTTTCTATACCTACTAATGCATGCTTCAAAAAAAAAAAAAACTACTAATGCATCATCAATGTCTGAATTCTAGGACAATGACATGAAAATCTGTAACTATCCAAAGTTACTTCACCTTATTCATTAATCTTCTTTCGAGAAGACCCCTTGGATCCGTATCAGCCAAAGTGGGACTTCTATTAACCTGATTAATCAAACGGCTCGGATTCTCATGATAGTACGCGGGCGCTGGTGTTTATTTACCAATAAGTTGATTTTAGCGAAGAACAGATCTATGGTGATGGAAGAAGCTTCAGCAGGTGTTGACAGGAAAAAAACAAGAAGAACTTGCCATTTAAAGGATTATCAATGTTGTTTAGTTTATTTAGTTTGATGTAGCTTTACTATATTTCTTAGCCGTGGTAACCGTCTCTCTTGAGTAGAGTTTACTAGGAGTTTTCCTTTTCCAACAATATGTATTAGACTGCGTTTTACAGTCAGTAGATCTTGACTCTACTTAACTAACAGCAAATATTAGCTAAAAAAAAATTAAAAAGTGAACCGACTTAGAAAGCACAACACTGAAAATGGGAAGAAACACTATGGCACCCATCAATATACCTGCCTTGAGTAGAAGAATTCTTTAAATATAAAAAGAGACCCCTAAGTCCCCCATGTTGA
Organism: Papaver californicum; assembly: GCA_023531435.1. NCBI lineage: Eukaryota > Viridiplantae > Streptophyta > Magnoliopsida > Ranunculales > Papaveraceae > Papaver > Papaver californicum. The sequence goes on from JAJJMC010016059.1 coordinate 3,975,053, forward strand.
TATCACAATCAATTTTGATTTTGGTGAAGCCACATCAGCAGTCACTTATCCTGTCATCGCAATCTAATTGGTTGTTCCAACAATCACTACTGTTTTAGACGTAATCCGTTGGCAACTTCAAGGGTCACTACTAAAATTCCAAAGAGAAACAGATCCTTTCAACTCCAACAGTCCACCAACCACTAATTTAGACGCAATCTAGTTGGCAACTTGAAGAGTCACTATTAAAATTCCCAAGAAAACACATCCAACAGTCACCCACTATTTTAGATGCAATCCAGTTTGGCAACTTGAAGGGTCACTATTAAAATTTCAAAGAAAACACATCTTTTCAAAGATAAAAAAGAATACACAAACACTAGGTAACTTAAATTACGCATCTCTTTACCCGGATTTCTCATAGGATATCACATTGTTTCGTAACATTATAAATGCACACACTAAACACCACAACTACCAAACCACCGTTTTACAGTTTCAAAAGATTGGATGCCGACAGAGAATGGCATAAAGTGATGGAAGAGGCAGGTACTTGGGCCTCTATTACATGAAATGTTAGGTAGTTTATTTGTATTACAACTGATTCCTATGGCTAACTAAAACAACAGAGATAAACCCTTGAGAGGTATAGTGCAATGTAAAAGTATAATCGGACACATCAAAAGCAATACAATGGCATTTTAGAAGAATCGAAATTGTGGGATAGTTGGTAGACGAAATCGAAACCCCATATTTAACGAAACAAACAGGTTTCCACTATTCAATAAGGCTATTTTAATGCAATTTTTAACGCCTACAACCCGTAACTGCCGGTGCGTATGCACCGGGTAAGGTGCTTGTAACCATACACTCCACCTGTTATGACTCATCAGTCGTAAAATTTTAATTACACTGACGACTTACACGGGTCTGGGAGTACTTCTATCATTCTCACACCAGGTTATTTTATCAAGATGGGTTGAGTATGACGACATATTTGTCCATAAAAAAAAGATATATTCTAACCCGGGTATAAGTCGGAGTGCAAGATAATAAGTGATAACAAGAATTTGAAATGAGCACAACTGTCAACCTTGTAACAACTGAAATGTAAGTGTATATCATTTCTTAACCTACTATATATGACCTATACCTAGTTAATATATACCATAAATCTTATTTCTAGCCTTCTTTCGTTGTTAACCAATCAAATCTAGATATTTTCCAGTAGAGAAACAGCTACATGAAAAGCTTCCTACCAAACAATAGTGGAAACATAATTATGTGATAACTGCATGATAAATACTCAATATGCACTAGATCACAGTCAGTTAGTATGTCCTACATATAAGCATCGCTATGACAGGAGTCCCAGTCCTAATAAAATTGGACAATTTTTCAAGATAAAGCATTTTCCTTTTCAGCATAGGAACAACATACAAATGGGGATAGCAGCGAGTGAATACTAGAAAAAGATTTATACCTGAAAGTGTGAACTGCTCAAGCAACGAGCAATCTGGGAGAATAAAGGCACCATACAGCGTTGGAATTCTGGAGTCTGAGTCGCTTCCAAAACCTCTTCCAGTTCTCCTAAGAACATGACCTCTTTCGAACTATTCGTTATTGGCCAGTACTTTAATAAACCCCGAATAACAGTATCGGCAAGCTTACAGTCCTTCTCTACGAATTGAGTGATACAGTAGGATAACTGCTGATGGTACATAGGTATGCATTTCGGTTTGTGTAGAGGAATTAGAACCCTGACAAAAAAGAATTTGTGTTCCTCTTTTAATGGCAACGCGAAGCCATTAATTATGCTGCCCAATATCTCTAAGAGCTCAGCTATCCCATTGTGCTTTTCCGTTTCGAAGATAAACCGGTAGAAGATGTTGTTGATAACTTTCCTAATGAACGGGCGATGTACCATGAATTTGCCATAAATGCGGTGAAGAATTGTTTTCAAGTATTCCCTCTCCCTGGGATCTTCAGAATCGAAGAGATCTAGAAGTCTAAGAATAAAATAGTGATCAATATATCTTTTGGCCAACTTTGCATCTGTTTCCGGGGATGCAACAAACCTTAGAAAGAACTCATACACAATTTGCAAATGTGGCCAAGCTGGATCCATTAGAGGCTCCTCTTCGTCCACATCAAAAGCTTCGACTTTATTTTCACGAGGTGGGGTCGTAAGTAATCTAAACAAGTTTATTGATACCATTGTCATAATCTCTTGCATAACAGTTTCACCAAACTTCCCATTTGCTGAAGTGACATAATCCACAAGCTCCAGCAATGTCTGTCGCTTGATATCCTTTTCCTTCAAATTCTTTGTTGGATCAATAAAATCAAAAACAACACAGCACAGTTTCAGCTTCCGTATAAACAAATTTTGCCTCTCAGAGGTAGGCACATCTCTTAAACCAGGCAATGCTTCAAAAGGAGAAACGGATGCCGAATCACCATTACTACCATTACTCCTTGTATTAGCCATCTGTGACATCAATGTATTCCCTTGATTCAATCCTTGTTCCAAAGTTGAATCAGCAGGGTTTCCTGACTTTGCAGCAGTTGCTATATCTCCACCACTACTGCTTTTAGTGGATACATTAGAAGACGGAACAGAAGTTCCACCAGGTTGACCCGCCTTGGACGACGGTTTCCTTGGTATCTTACCTAATATCTGTTTGAACATAACTAAGACGATGAAACAAACAATCTTCTCCCCCTCTTTTTTTATAATTTACAATTCAGCAATACAAAGAAATCACCTTCAAACCCAAACACAGATCAGTGATGAAGAGGATCAGAAGTGTTATTTTACACCAATGATTATATTGTGAGGAAGTTTTGGTCCACCCCAAAAACTTCCCCTCTTGCTCTTCCATCAAATAAGATCCTTATCCAACATCAACAATAACCGTAACCATATTATAGAATCTCACTTTCTTGGCTAAACATCAATGTAGAAAGCAGCACTTAGACATAAACAAAACCCTAACTCAAATTCAAACTCGAGTCTTCCTTTTATTTAAAAAAAAAAGGGTATAATATTTCAAACCTCCTCCTCAAATTAAACATAAGCTGGATCAAAACATAAACGGATCAGTAGTATACAATTACCAAAGACAGAGACTCGTAAAAATTGAAACTATGAGAACCAAAGATAAAATTAAAGAACTCTCTAAGATTTATACAGACATTAATTCATTACGTTAAATTAAATCCAACCCCAAGATTTAGATGAGTGTATAATACTTACAAAAGAATGAAGCTCGGCATCAATATTATAGATTCTTGAGTAGCAGCTGAAATGAATAATTTGTGTTGATTTATTTTCTAAATATGTCTAAAATAAATTTCAAACTAATTTATTAGACTTTTTTTAATTTAGTTTTGAATTCCTGTAATTAAAAAGGTTTTTGTTTGGGGGGATTTCTTCTTCCGGAATTTCTTTTCTGGTACAAATCAGTGTCCTCTCCTCTGTATGTCTCTCTCTTACTTTGGGGCTTGGTCTTCGGAGAGAGAAAAGAAAAATGTGTGAATTACAACAATAACCACGACTGCCCCTCAGAAAAGAAGGATATTTTTGTCCATTTGCATTGTATAAACTCGTTGTCCGTGGAGGTTATGATTAGGGTTGCATAGGAACCGACCGGAACCGACGGAACCGTACCTGAAACGGACCGAACTGAGGGTACAGATACAAAAAAAGAGAACCGAGTACATCCGGGTACCAGGTGCAGGTTCTACCTAGGAACCGACCTGTACCGGACCGAAGGAACCGAATAATGTTAACCGTTGATCAGATTTTATAGTTTCAATCTCATCCGTTTGTTGTAAGTTAGGTTACTCTTCTTAGTCGTAACTCGATCCAAAGAAAACGGAAGCTCTGTCTACTTTACTCTCTGTGTGTGAAGAAAACTGAAGAAGAAGACAGTTCTTCTGTACCATTAGGAGAAGAATTGTTACCATTAGGAGAAGAAAACTGAAGAAGAAGACAGTTCTACAGAGGAGGAGGTATCAGAAACCCATTTCTCACCATAAGTTCTTCTCTCTGATCTTTACTTTTGCTGTTTTTTTTTCTTGATTTTTTTTTGGTTAGTGGGGTTGTTTTCATTGTTAGAGTTTTTGGTGTTTTTGTATTTTTTTAGTGAAACCCCTTTGATAAGATTAAACTTTGAAGGTTGATTTTGACAACCCTTTTAGTTAATTTTAGGAATTAGGTTGAAATATTATATTTAAAACCATTATCTTAGGTTAGGGTTTTGTGTGATTCATGGAATTTGTTACTCTCAGGTTAGGGTGTTGGAGACGTAGTTCATCTTCTTTTTATTTACCTGGTGTTGCACCTGAGGATTTCAGTAAGGTTAGTTACTCTCAAATTCATTTAATTTTTTTTTTGACTTTTTTCTTTTTTTTATGTTAGAAAGATCTTGTCGGTGTCTTCTACTTGATCTGGTTACTTTACTCATATCTGATATGTTCTTAATTTTGGTTACATAATATTACTTAGTTACTCATTCTTAATCTGTAAAGAATTTACCGCTGTGTAACTTGGTGAAAGGAGTAGAATGTGTATATCCAACTGCAGTCATACTTGCCACATATACTAATTTCTTCATTGTAGCTGCAAGGACATCTTTGTTCTTGTCTACTGCAAATGTAAACCAAGGTAGCCCGTTCCTGACAGTGACTTGTAAAAGAGCTTGCGCCATTGATGTTTGATGCTTGTCATCCTGGTGTAATCCATCAAAGCTGGTCGATTTGCAATTTGAGAAATCCAAGTTTCTTTTAATTGGTTGTGAGTTCAATAAATCTGATTTTTGATGAGACGTTTCAGATGTACTTTGTGTTGGTAATGGTTCATCTTGAAACGACACACGGCTTGCTGACCTGGGACGCAGTAATTGATCTAAAAGCCTTCTCAAAGGGCTGGATCTAGCTTTGCCATTAACATTGGGCTTTTCCTTGTTTGAACTTTCCACACAATAGTCTGATCCTACTGGACCAGATTTGGCAGTGACATAATCTGAGCTAAGAGGTGGCAACACTGAAGCCTCCTTGAAACTGAAACTTCTGCTTATCTTACCCAATCCAACAGTAGATCGACAGTTAGGTGATTGATATCTACTTTTTAAAGCAGTTGATTCTCTTGTTTTGAGGCCTGGTCCATTGGTAGGCTCGACCACTACTATCTTTGTACTATTCGCTGCCAACTTGGTCTCTTCTGCCAATTTATTTACAGAGTGAACAGATGGCATTTCAGCTGAACTAGAATTGCCTTTTAGATCTTGAGCACCTTTAGTACTAACAAAGCTGGTTTTCGTATTTCTACAGCTCTCAACACCACGAGATAGTGGGCTTGGGTGTGGATAATCAGATTTGATTATACCATACAGAGCTTCACCACCATAATGACTATCTGATAATCTTCAATTTTTAACTTCTGCTGATCTCCCTATGCTTAACCTTGTAGATTCAGATTGTTGATGCATATCCAAATGTTCGGTAAGATATTGCACATCTTCATGGTTGTTGCTTTCAAATCCATAAGACAGTGGGCTTGAGTGTGGAATAACATGATTGATCTCCACAAATTGAGCCTCATCCGAAAGAAAATTGTTTGAAGATCTCCTTTGATGTACTTCTATAGTTGATTTCCCCTCAATTAAGGTTGTTGATTCTGACTGCGGAGAAGCACCTGAGCAACTTTTTATGTTCAAATTTTATATCCTGGATGCCCAGGTTGGCTGAGCAAAAAATAAGTAAAAGAAAGCCTTCTCTTGTGGCAGTTTCTAGGCTCATTTTCAACTTTGCTGGTAATTTCATGAAACTAGAAAACTTCATAGTTGTGTTAGAAAATTGAAACTGATAGTGTGCAAGTAAAATGTTTCATGGTATGTCACTATGTTGAAGAAATATTAAATTGGGTTATTAAAAGCTTGTTTTTGTTAGTGATTTTGTGAATTTGCCTCGGAGACAAGTTCCTGTGTAGCTCATTGTTGTATATTTGTAATGGGGTTGCTCTTGTTAACTATTATTGTCTTGGCCTCTTGGGCATGTTTATAAAAAAAAAAGGAGGTATGGGACCGGAACTGACCGGAAAAAAGGGTACATGTACAAGAACCGAACTGAAAGTAAATGGTACAAGGTACAAGTACACGGGTAGAGAATCGACCATAGGGAGGTACAGGTACACGGTTCTACCAAGAACCGAGCCGAACCGACCTTCGTGCACCCCTAGTTATGATAAAATTTTACTTATTTTATTGCATCTTTGATTTTTAGTACCGAAGCCCATCCTGATCGTCGGTCAGATGGGCTGACTAAAAGAACACAGCCGTGGTCGGTAGATTCCCATTATAAATCGACCGTATCATATATTCCCGTAGGGGTGTATGACAGGCGAGGCCATGCTACCCGACCCATTTATTCTGTCAGTCTGGGCAGACCAGGTCTAATCCTAAAATATCCATAAAATCTATCGGGCACAAGCATACTTTGTAATGCTAGTAATTTAATGCCTATTACCCGTTTATGGCCCATTAAGATATTCAGGCATGCCAGGCTAGGCCAGGCTGGTCGAGCCACGGACTTTAATTGCTTTTACTGGTAATTAATATCAATACATGACAATCTAACTTATCATCTTCACCTCCATACTACAAATTAGTTAACAATATTATTTATATCTTATAAGTAATAAAAAATACATGTAAAAACATAATATTGTGGTTGTAAAAACTACGAGCGAACACAAACAGGCTATCAGGCAGGCGGACATACATGACATAAAATTTTGAGCAAAAGTATGTGTCCATCCACCTAAAATAATTGGGCAGGCTGGGGAAACCCATGACAGGCTGTTAGGCTCCCTTAGGCTCTTTCGAACCCATGCAACACATGGCAGGCCACAACCATAACATTCCCTATGTACTTTTGATCATGGCCGCCGAATATTAGAAATGCTTATATTTGTTCCTAAATCGTGGCGAAAACAAAAACGTAAACATTTGTCCCTAATGTTATCTTTATCTGTCCCAAGCATTGATGGCCTTGTAATCCCACGTGCGTTAGAAACATATATTTTGCTTCAAAGTGATTGAGAGAAACACCGTTGTTGGAAGGTTTAGAAACGAAAATATTTGTTCCTAATTAGTGGCAAAAGACATGCACCCCTATCAACCAACCAGGTGTGGGTGGGAGTGTATTCAACAAAATTATATTGGACGAGGATGAATTGACTATGACTAACATAAGATAAGTCCAATCGATGAGTTCACAAAATTTGCATACTAGAAATAAAAAAGATAACCACATGTGCAGATGAGTATTCGCAGACAGGGGAATACACTCGATTCTCTGGTTTATTTTACAATGTTATGCCGAAAACATTGCGTAGTTTATTCTATTGGACCTATAAGTAGCTTTTAAAATACAGTTTTACATAGGGAAATGATGTTACTCCTTCAGATTACATTAACATCCTTTAATTTGTAAGGAAAATATCTCTTTGCTGATGTTACCAATTGTTATTATGCTATCTACTATCACCAATTGTTGTATTCTTTATATTTTCATCATCATCCAAGCATCACCATTGCTACTTATTTCAATGGTGTTACTCCAACCCGCATCAATCCGTGCAGCACCATTGCTACTTATTTCATTGAAGGTTTTTTTTCTACCTTCACTTAAGCACTTTTATGCTAGATCAACCATTTCTTGGATCTGTTGGTGCCAACGTACATGCCAGACTCGTTCATTATCATATTATACTGAACTATTGTTAAAAATGACAAAAAATCTATTGGTTTTCATGAAAGAAAGGAAATAACTAGCCAGATTTCTATCCTCTTCAAATATGTCTGGAGAAAATATTGTTTTACATGTTAGCAATTCCACAAGAAGAACGTCGAAGCTGTAATTTTTTTTTTTTAATTTCAATTAGTTTGAGTACATGTATTCTGGATCTAAGTACCCAAAATTACCTTGAACTATTGTGCTTAACTGAGCCTGATCGGTAGGATTCAATCTCGAACCGCCAAAATCTGTAACTTTCGTTTTGTAATCATCGTCTAGAAGTACATTACCTGGTCTGACTTGCTAATATCATTTGCAAGATCATTCAACACATAAATATTTTACCATCTTCAACACCAGCAATCTGATTGAGAACAACTAGCGAAAATTTCTTTCAATCACTTTCCTGAAAGATAACAACTATATACAATTACTCTCTAACAACTAAGATTCAACAATCATATTCAACAACTAACTCGGATACATATAATACAATATGCATATTTAACCAACATTCAACATCACAATATAACAGTAACATACTAAAGCCCTAAATTTCTGGATTTCAAACGAAATTTCCTCAAATATTCAAAATACAACATTCATACTAAAACACTAAATTTCATGTTTCAACCGAAATTTTATTTTCATAACGCTTAAAATCAATTTCGCATAAATCTTAACTCCTTAAACAATAGTTAACAATAATACAGTTATTTAATCCTTAAATTGATTGTCTCAAATAAAACCCCCACATTTATAAACCCTAAAATCGTTTTACAGTAATTCAAATGATATAATCAAACAAAAACTAAACTACCTAGTTGTCAAATATAGTGAAAAATAAAATTGGGTTTGATAAACCTAGATTCTTCTTCGATGCATCTTATTCTTCCTTCAATGGTAGCAACACATTTTTAAAAAGTCATATATCAAACAGATTTCAATTGATATCTCCAACTTTCGCTCCATTCTCTCTATTTTGCTCACGATTTTGCTCTCGATTTCACTTTCTATCTTTTCTCATTTCAGAACTAGTCTCTTTCGTCTAGTCTCTCTCGATGAGAAGAAACATGCAAAAAGGGAGATATTGTTAAGGTAGTAATTCATTAAGGGTGTTTTTATAATTTTCTATCTCGTTTTGACTAGTCAAAGGCACGTGTAAAGCCATAGATGTTCCTTCTTAACTATTTAACATAAAATTCCTTAATATTTAGATTTACGAGACAGATCCGCAACTCAATTATCAAATCCATGACATATTCAATTTTCCCTTTCTCTTAAGCCTAAACCTAGGTCATGACCAGGAACAACTCTATTTCCTCTCTAAATTTCCATTCATGTCTTTGAGAAAACTAGAGAGAAATGAATGATTGTTGTTAAATATGTCTGAATTGAGTCTTGTTACAATACTGTTAAAGCAGTATATAAAGGTACATATAGAAAAGTGTCCTCATAGTACAAGAGTCAATACAGGTTAACAAAATAATTTTTACTTTATACTTAACACACCCCCTCAAGCTGATATGAACCAACATAGAAACATAATATCAGCTTGAAAACAAAGGAAGCACAATACAGACAGAGAAAACAGTCTCTCAAACAAAAGAAAATAAAAATCTCTCATAAGATCCAGAGGAATATGTAGGAGAGACTTCATTAACATAAGGAGATCCCAACAGCTGATGGAGAAGAGAAGAAAATGTAGGATAACAGAGACTTTGTTGAACAGATCATCCAGATGAGCAGTAGAAGAAACATGTAACACCTTCAAAAAACCACTAACCACGAGTTCCCTGATAACATGAAAATCCACCTTTATATGCTTGGTCGTAGCATGAAAAACAAGGTTAAATGCCATACAAATGGCACATGTTATTATAAAATAACTCAACTGGAATTTTTATAGCAATATGTTGATTAATAAAGAGATAAGATAACCATTATAGTTTAGAAGCAACAACAAACAAGCATTTGTACTCAGCTTCAGCTGAGGATCTAGATATTGTTAGTTGTTTCTTGGAAGACCAAGAAATCAAAGAAGAACCCATAAAAACAACATAACCAGAAGTAGACCTTCTAATGTCAGGGCATCCACCCCAATCTAAATCTGTATATGGCCTAATAAAATGAATATCACCACTTCTAAGAGTAATACCAGCTCCAATGGTTCCCTTCAAATATCTGAGATTTTTTTTAACTAAAAAGAAATGCATATCTGAGGGTGCATGCATAGATTGAGAGATACTCCAAAACATATATCAGGTCTTGTGAGTGTTAAGTATTGAAGACCACCAATAATTTATCTGTAAAGTTCAGGATTCTTAAGTAAAGTACCATCTGTAATTGAAGCTCTAGAAGCCTTGACCACTGGTATATCACAAGGCTTACACTCAATCATATTAGCCTTAGTCAAATCTAAGGTATATTTATTTTGAGATATATGTAAATAACTAACAGACCTAACTGCCTCTATTCCTAAGAAATAATGCAAATCACCAAGTGATTTCATAGCAAACTCAACACTCAAAGCTTGAATCAGGGAACTAATCAAAACTTCATAACTACCAGTGAGTAATATTATCTGCATACAACAACAACACTAGCATGTCAGAAGCAGTTGTGAAGACAAACATAGAATAATCAAAAACACATTGAATAAACCCATATGAGATCAAAAAGGAAAAAAATTTATCAAACAAGGCCCTTGGAGCCTGATAGACACATTTTTGTGTCTAAATTGTGCTCGATTATATATTTTGATAGTGTTCGATTTTGTACTTATTATTGGTTTTTATGTCTTTGTAGGTATTTTTGAGAAATAAATATTTGTGGAAAAATTGGCTCAAAAAGTTGTTAAAGGCACCCAGGAAAATTACTAAAGGCACCAAGCAAAATTGATAAAGGCACCCACCAGTTGGATTGGGGGCACCCCCTTCTTGATTCAAAAACCAGAAATGGCGGGAACTTGTATTTACTTGAGAGAACTTTTTTGAGTTTGGGTTGAAACGAATTTTAAGGGATTTATGAGAATTGGAGTTTGATTTGGACTCTTCTTTGAGTCCTTATCGGTTAAGAAAGGTTTCTAGGGTTAGCTAATCCTATAAATAGCAAAGAATAACAAGAAAGAAATCATCTGGAGCAAGGCACATACGTGAAGAAAAATTTCAGGAAGAAAGAGAAAAATTTTGCTGGTGGAAGAACACGAAGAACATAAGGCTCCAGAGAACAGTCGCTGATTCAGTTACGTTATCTTTCATAATTCTGAAGCGGCCAGAGTCCGTATTTTATTTCTGTACTCTTCAGCCACACAGAGAACCCTCTCTGTAAAGTTTATAAGCATATGAAATCTTATGTGTTATTATTATTTCTCCATTGCAAACACTTTTTGAGCTATGAACAATTATTTTGAGAGTGTTTCCAACATGATGAGCTAATCACCATCACTGGGGCGACGGAGGAAGCCATTTTTCCAATAATAAAGTAGTAATTCTTATTTTGTGCAATTCTTTTAGTATTATTTGCTTTGAATTAAATTTTGAAAAAAATGGTTTTTATCAATTAGTTGTGTTTTCTTTTGATGAGTCATGCTGAGTCTAGAGTTTTTCATGCTTTTGATTTACAACTATTATTTTTAAAACCTAACTTAGGCAATATTTTGAATAAATTGAATATATGAGTTGCAAGATTTTTATCACTTGAAAAATTGGCTAATGGTGGAATCCTTAGTCTTAATCCTTCCATAATTTGAAATCAATTTTACTTTAATCTTCTTTATTTTTAGTTTTACAAATTAGGTTTAAAAATCAAATCTTTACAAGTCTAAGTATCGAATCTTTTGCCACTATTTAAAAACTACATCAGTTTTTGACGCCACCGACGCAAACTTGTCTTTAGGTTTAGAGTTTTAAATTTATTTTTAGGTTTTTATTTTTATTTTTAGTATTATTTTTACTTTGCTCTATTTTACGTTTCTTTGGGTATTTCTCTTTTTGTTACAGGTTTTGTATTTTTGATTAAAAGGAAATTGAGCCAGAGACTTTGGTGATTAAAGACTTGGAGTTAAAGTTAAAGCTAAAAGAACGGAAAAGAAGACAAAGAATTTTACTTTTTAGATTTTATTTTTATTTGTTTTTCTTTTTAGAAAATTGTATTAGGAAATTTTTATTATTTCTGTAATTATTTCTTTTATTTTTTGGACACTTTTTGGACTTTATTTTGGGACTTTGGACATTATTATTAATTTTAAACCCTACGAAAGGGTAATTTAAATATAAACTGCAACAAGGAAGGACGACAATTACGATATTGTTTCGGCCCCTCGGGTTCATACACTGACACAGGAGTCGGTGGCCCGAGTCGACTATAACCGATTCATCCCCCGACTGGTACGGGAGGTAAGACTCGATCAACCCACGAATCCCCTGCAAGTGGTTTTACTGTATTCCTTCGTATGCATATATGTTGAGGAATCGAATACGGTTTTACTTTTCTAGTAAACGGAAAGAATTGGCCATACAAGATAAGGACTCGGATTTCATCAATGTTTCCTTCTTGCCCGCTTTAGGAACATGTTACCAAACACAAACCTAAACCTTAAAATTTTAAATGGAAAGAGACCGATAGGGTAGCGAGCTTATAGGAAACTCGTTCAAAAGGTCTGTATTGGTTACTTTATTAGCCTAACTCAAAGTTCAGGAAGATTATTTTAAGTTGATTAGAGTCACCTTGTAACCCAGGGAAAAGTTTCCAAAGAGACAGGGTTATCAAATATCCTTAGAGCTTATCCTGTTTCTCTTCGACTTAATCTAATTCGGATCGTTCTAAGAGGTTTGCTAAAACTGTAACTAGTTGCCTTTCGAAAGAATAGAAGCTGGTCTAGAAACAATCTAAGTGGAGCCATCATGCTTTTTGTTTTCTAGATTCAATAGGTTTGATTTGGTTGAGTCATCCTTGCTTGTGATTGTTTAGAATTCCCTTCCAATTAGGATTTATTTTTTTTAGTTTTTTTAGTGTATGCAAAGTCCGCTTGAAATCATCACTGAGCGGACTTGGAAAAGAGACACTCTAGGTCGTTTGATTAGTGAAAAACGTAATAGTTCAGTCTCTGGAAACGAGGACCTCGAAGACTCTTCTTTTGAGGGCCCTGTTTTTGGAAATTTTAATTTTCAGAACTTGACATTGTGTGAAGAAGTTACTTCTAGTCCTTTGATAGCGCCAACAATGGCTACTTTGAAAGATTTGTTGAACTCGACTAGAACTTCTCGTCCATTATGTATCAAGTTAGCTGAAACTGAAGCAAACTATGAGTTGAAACTTGGGACCATACAGATGCTCCCAATCTTCTTAGCGAAAGAAAATGAAAACCCATGTTTCCATGTTAAGGATTTTGAGGAAATATGTAGTACCATCAGGATTAAGGACCTAGATGATGAAGCATTGAAACTTAGATTGTTTCCTTTTTCACTAAGAGACAAAGCCAAATCTTGGCTATATAGTTTGACTTCCGAGTCAATTAAAACCTATGAACAACTTACATCTGCCTCTTTCCATAAGTTTTTCCCTAGGAACAAAACATCATCTATTAGGCAGCAGATTTGCATATTTGTTCAACCAGAGGGAGAATATTTATATAGGTATTTGGAAAGGTTCAATGACTTATTATTACAATGTCCTCATCATGGTTTAGAAAAAATAAGGCTATTTTCAGATCCTCTACGAGGGTTTAGATTATTCGACAACAACCATGGTTGAGTCTTTGTGCACAAGTGGGTTTGAAAATAAAACTGTCGATGATGCGATGACCTTTCTAAATAAAATTGCCGAAAAAACTCAGCAGTGGGAAAACAAGAGGGAGCCCAAGAAAACAATTCTTCTAAGTAGAGGAAATGTCAATAGGGTAGAAGTATCCTTTGAATCAGATGCCAAAATAGCATCTATATCAAAAAGGTTAGAAGCTTTAGAATTGAGTCAATCTAGTTGTGGAATTGAGCCCAAATTATTTTGGGAAGGACAGACTGTTGAAGAGCAAGCCCATGCTCTTTATAATAACACTAGATTTGATAATCATCAGAGGTGTGACCCTTATTCAGAAACCTATAACCCTGGTTGGAGAAACCATCCTAACCTTTCTTGGTCTAAAGGCCAGATTCAAGATCAGTATAATAATTCTAAGGTTCCCCCAGGTTTTGGTTATACTAAGAATCCTTCTGGACCGACACAAGTTCAGAATCCGATAGATAAGACGATCATGAGTTAGCAGAGTCTGTCACCTCATTAACTCAAAACTTTACTGATTTTCAGCAGTCTGTCAACCAAAGTTTACGAGAAAATCAAAAGATCGTTCAGGCTAACAGTCATGTTATTTCCAATTTAGAAACCCAGGTTGGTCAAATCACTGAGTCTTTGAGAGAGAGAGAGAAAAGGTAGGTTCCCTAGTTAGAACCAACCCAATACTAGAGGAGTTCATGAAGTATCTTTTGGTGAGAAATCATCAAATCATGTGAACGCAATTAGAACCCTTAGGAACGGTAAAGTGGTAGACAACAAGGTAACTATGCCTGATAGTGAACATACTATAATTCACCCTTCTGAGCCAGTAGCTGTTGAGACTGATAAAGTCTCTAAAAAGCCCGATGTAGTTCCTCATAAGCCAGATTTTGTGCCTAGAGCCCCATTCTCACAACTTTTGGCACCAACAAAGAAGGAATCCAACTTTAACAACATATTGGAGGTTTTTAAGCAAGTCATTATAAACCTTCCATTATTAGATGCAATTAGGCAGATTCCTTCTTATGCCAAGTTCCTTAAGGATATGTGTACGTGAAAGCGAAAGCTTAGTGTACAAAAGAAAACCTTTTTAGCTAGTCATGTCAGTTCAATTATCCAGAACAATACAACTCCTAAGTATAAAGACCCAGGTTCCCAAACCATTTCTTGCACAATAGGTAACTATCATGTTGAGAAAGCATTACTTGACTTAGGAACCAGTGTAAACTTACTGCCGTACCATGTGTACCTCCATCTAGGACTTGGTGATTTGAAACCTACTCAGATAACACTGCAGTTAGCTGATAGGTCAGTGAAAATTCCTCATGGTGTCATAGAGGATGTTCTTATTGAGGTCGATAAGTTTATTTATCCGATAGATTTTGTTGTCCTTGATAACCAACTTGTCCCTGACCCAGAGAATCAGATACCTGTGATATTAGGTCGCCTACTTTTAGCTACATCTAATGCGATTATTAACTGTCGAAATGGTATTATGAACTTATCTTTTGGTAATATGACTATTGAGTTGAATATTTTCAATATTAGTAACCAACCATTGAAGAGGTAAACATGATAGGAACATTAGTTTAAGAGTTATTACCAAACACTCTGTTAGAAGATCCATTAGAGAAATGCCTAACCCACTTTCGGTTCGATGTTGACGATGATAATGTTATTAATGAGGTGAATACTTTCTTAGATTTTGTACCTTTGATGGACACTTATAATATATGGAAAACTGAGTATGAACTTCTACCATTTTATAAGTCTACCTTATTTCCTTCTATAGAGGAAGCTGAGTGTAGTTCTGACCTTCAGGACTCTAGAATCCAACCAATAGTTTTTAGTCAGTCTGAGAGTAATGTCCACCCTAAGTTTGGGGGTACCGATGATTCTTGTGATTGTACAGTATCTCTGCTTAAAGTCCCTCACTTGGGACTTGACATATGCACCTCTACTATTTTACAAAATCATCTTCAAACTAGATTCCCTGAGCCTGGTAATGTCTAGAAAGAAGTTCAGTTGTTAAAAACCCATCATCTGGTCGATGTGGTTTACCTAGGCGATAATACCAAGATTGACTTTGTTTTCCCACCAAAATATTTTCTTCCATATGTGGGAACATATGAATTTCAAATGTGTCAGTTATTAAGTTTTGAGACTAAGCCTAATTACTTTAGGGAATTATAATCGACATATTTGTTTAAGAATGACCACCTTCATATTATCAATTGTGTGAGACAAATCTGATTGACTTTGAGGATCCACAATTATTCAGGTTATTATTATGTGCTTCTAAGTTCTTAGGTGAGTTATTCCAGACTCTACAACCTGATTCTTTTGATCCTTCATACGAGGAAATCCTTCATATGAAAATATTTTATCTAGACCCTTTTATAGAGCCTGAACCTGAACCACAACTAGAAGTAGTTGTCTTAAACAGAAAACTAGATAAGGGTGTGCTCGGTTTGTTCATTTTTTTGGCCTGTTGCAGTTTCCTCTTATTTGTGATAGTACTATTTGATTCAGATGACCCATAGTTGTTCCGACTATTGTTATATGAATTTATGAGGTGATTAATTCTTACTTAGTCTGGCTGAAGACTTTAAACTTAGCACTTATTGGGAGGTAACCCATCCTCATGCGACACGGTAATATCTTTTTTTAACTCTTTTTCTTCGATTGTTAACAATTTCTCCTTGTTCATGTTTTAATCATTTATCTTTAGAACATTGAGGACAATGTCAGATTTAAGTATGTGGGTAAGGGAAAAACTTTTAATGAAATATGAAACTCCAAAATTTAGAAGCTTGTGAACAATTCAGGATGAAACTAACCATTCTAGGTAGATGGAAACTTAGCTCTTTTTCTATAGGAATTGGTGTTCCCAGTTAAATGGTCTATTCATAAAAGGACAGAGTTCAGGTGTTAGAAATAACATGATAGTTGTCACCATATCTCGGAGTTTATCTCGACCATATCACTTTTTATTTTTATTTTTTGCAATTTTTATATTTCTCTAAGTGATTTGGTGGGGCACCAGTATCGAATTGTTATCACCGTCAGGATAAAATAGAGTGTTTGAGATCAATCCCCATTTTTATATTTTATTTTATTAAAAAAAAGAAAATAAAAGAAAATAAAAGAAAATAAATTTCTTTTCGAGTACTGACACTTTGATAGCAATATGTGTGTGTTCTCCCTGCCTCCGTCGCCTAAGCAAGCGTGGAACACAGGATCCATGGGAACTATCATGTAAGATGCTGATAAGGACCATGCGCTTGGATTCAATTTGATCCAATCATGTTGTAAATACATTTATAATTATTTTATTTTCAATAAATCGATCGCTGAGACCCTTGCATATACCAGTTGAATCGATATTAGTATAATGATTAAGACCAATAAGAGTATATCTCAATCCATTAGGATTCATACTGGTACTGACCTTCAGACGAATATGGGAAACACCGTTCACCTTAGTCAACATGCGCAAACTTCATTTTGTCCACATCCATTTTCTAAATCTTTTCATGTGATTGAACTTTGATAGATTCTGAGTATCGTGGTTGAACAACTATCTAAGTAGAGCTTTGTTTTCTTATATATGAATCTTAGTATGCTTGAGTAAAAATTCGTGTACAACAATTGGACTCATATAGGTTAATGATTCCCATAGCCAAAGAATTTAGTATGCCAACTAAATAGCTTGTTTCATATCTATCCTTAATCGTTCACAGGTAGCTAAAATTTGGAGCAAAGGTTTTGTGGGTATACCTCTTGTAAACCTCACGAGACAAAACTCGTCCACTAGGGACACCTAGGGGTTTAAAGGCTTATTACATATGCTAAATGTAGTCGTGATTCCTGCGAAAGTGAGTTAGGATTTTATTTTCTAGATTAGATTTGCTCGAGGACTAGCAAATAGTAAGTTTGGGGGTATTTGATAGACACATTTTTGTGTCTAAATTGTGCTCAATTATCTATTTTGATAGTGTTAGATTTTGTACTTATTATGAGTTTTTATGTCTTTGTAGGTATTTTTGAGAAATAAATATTTGTGAAAAAATCGGCTCAAAAAGTTATTAAAGGCACCCATCAAAAGTGAAAAATGCACCTACCAGTTGGATTGGGGGCACCCCCTTCTTGATTCAAAAACCAGAAATGGAGGGAACTTATATTTACCTGAGAGAACTTTTCTGAGTTTGGGTTGAAACGGATTTTAAGGGATTTATGAGAATTGGAGTTTGATTTGGACTCTTCTTTGAGTCCTTATCGGTTAACAAAGGTTTCTATGATTAGCTAATCCTATAAATAACAAAGAATAACAAGAAAAAAATCATCTGGAGCAAGCCACATACGTGAAGAAAAATTCCAGGAAGAAAGAGAAAAATTCTGCTGGTGGAAGAACACGAAGAACATAAGGCTCCAGAGAACAGTCACTGATTATGTTGCGTTATCTTTCATAATTCTGAAGCGGCCAGAGTCCGCACTTTATTTTTGTACTCTTCAGCCACACAGAGAACACTCTCTGTAACGTTTATAAGTGTATCAAATCTTCTGTGTTATTGTTATTTCTTCATTGTAAACACTTTTTGAGCTATGAACAATTATTTTAAGAGTGTTTCCAACTTGATGAGATAATCACCATCACTGGGGCGACGGAGGAAGCCATTTTTCCAATAATAAAGTGGTACTTCTTATTTTGTGCAATTCTTTTACTATTATTTGCTTTGAATTAAATTTGGAAAAAAAATGGTTTTTATCAATTAGTTGTGTTTTCTTTAGATGGGTCATGTTGAGTCTAGAGCTTTTGGTGTCTCATGCTTTCGATTTACAACTATTATTTTAAAAATCTAACTTTGGCAATATTTTGAATAAATTGAATATATGAGTTGCAAGATTTTTATCACTTGAAAAATTGGATAATGGTGGAATCCTTAGTCTTAGTCCTTCCATAATATGAAATCAATTTTACTTTAATCTTCTTTATTTTTAGTTTTAAAAATTAGGTTTAAAATCAAATCTTTACAAGTCTGAGTATCGAATCTTTTACCACTTTTTAAAAACTACATCAGAGCCTGCTTTAACCCATAGAGACTCTTTTTCAAATGACAGACACATGATGGAAATTCTGGATTGATAAATCTAGGTGACTGAGCCATATAAACATCTTCAAGAAGTATACCATGTAGAAGAGCATTAGACACATCTAACTGATTAATTATTAGTAACAGCTAGAGTGAGGACCACTCTCATAGTTGTAGCCTTACCTACTGAGCTAAAAGTTTCTGTAAAATCACCACCATCCTTTTGATCTAGCCTTTAGCCACTAATCTTGACTTATATTTGTCTATACAGATATCTGCTTTCAGCCTAATTCATTAAACCCATTTACAACCTAAGATATTCATATGTGGTTGAGGTTTGACATACTCCCAAGTATCGTTTCTTACTAATGCCGCATATTTAAGCCTCATAAAGTCTACCCATTTAATATCTTTAAAGGATATCTTAAAACCTTTAGGATCATATGGAATGGCTAACGAAGATGTGATGAAAGCAACAGGAAGAGGATGCATGACATAATGATTTGTCACATGGGATGGAAAATGTTTGGGCTTAGAAATCCCTCTTCGAGACCTAGTCACTACAGTACTAGTTGGAACCATTTCATTGAGTGAAGAAAATTCAGAAAGAAAATCAGCAGAAGTAGAATGAGACTCTGAAGGAGATAAAATAGAAATGGTTTTCATCAACGATAACATTCCTAGAAATATGCAGTTTCTTAGTTAAAGGATTGTAACACTTGTAGCCTTTATGTAATTGACTATATAAAAAAAATGCATTTGACAGATTTTGGAATGATCTTGTCAAGTCTAGAATGGCCATATAGAGCCAAAATCCTTTAGTAGAGAATAATCAGGCAATTGATGAAACAAAACTTGATAAGGAGATTGAAAATTTAGAATAGGATTTGGTGTTCTGTTAATGAGAAAATTGGCACATAAGAAAGGATCATACCAATACTTATTTGGAAAAAATGAATTAAGCGATAAATTGTTTCTCATCTCAGTAATGTGCAGTGCTTTCTTTCAACGAGACCATTATGTTGCAGAGTTTTAGGAAAAGATACTATAATAAACATATCACTAGTTTTTAATTTTTTTTGAAGTGGACCTTTAACAAGCTCAGATGCACCATCAGTTTGAAAAGAAATTATTTTATTAGAAAACGTATTTTCAGTAAGAGACTTAAAATGTTTGAAACACTGCAGAGAATCAGGCTTAAGCAACATTGGATAAATCCAATGCAACATGCTAAAGTCATACACAAAAACGATGTAATATATGTGACCAGCTAACGAAGAATAGGGGCAGGACCCCAAACATCACAGTGAATAAGAGACAAAAAAATTGAAGCATGTGACTCTGACAGTTGAAATGGCAACCTTTTACTTTTAGCCAGTTGGCATGGATGACACAGAGAATTTGACTTGTAAGAATTGAGAATAATATGCTTATTAAAATGCTTATAATGAATAATGTTGTGAGAAGGACGCTCTAGGCGATTATGCCACAAATTAGAGGAAGCAACTACAGATGAAGAAAAATAATACTGCATAGAATTAGGTGTCAAAGGTATATGTGAAATAGGATATGTAGTGTTCACCATCCTTCCTTGATCCAATAAGGTTTCATTATGCAACCCTCTTATATCATACACATAAGGATCAAATCTAAAATAACAATAATTATCCCTAGTAAACTTAGCTACATAGAGAAAATTATGCTTCATTTCAGGTACATGCAAGATGTTGTTTAACTTAAAACTAGTTGTTTGTGTATGCAAAGGAGAAATACCAGTAAGAGATATAGAAAGAGTATTATCATTGCCATCCATGACCTTTTCCTTGCCACCATAAGTAGAAGTATGATGTGGAACATATGAGTCACCAGTTATATGTGCAGAAGCTCCAGAATCAAAAAGCCACTGAGTTAAAACATAAGTACCACCATCAACAGAAGAATCATAAATATTCATACTCGTAAAAGCTTGTTGAATTTCAGCAACATTAGCACCGGAAGAAGTATAAGAAGTAGTATTTTTGGTGTTGGTAGGTGGATGATACCTAAAGAAGCATCTACTAGCATAGTGCCCCATTTTTCGACAAATTTGACATTCAACCTGAGAAAAATCAGTTGATGTCTTTCTAGAAGGGAAACTACCACCATTTCCACTAGAACTTGAAGTAGAACCAATATGATGCTGACTATGCTTAAAGGTATTGCCATTTTTGATCTTAGATTTATTCTTATTAGCATGAAATCCAGATCCATGACCAAAAGTAACATTACGACCATAAATGCAGTTGAGTTTTGAGTATCAAACATAACAGAGTTATCCTGATCTTGATCAATATGTCATTGTACATGATTTAATATCCTTGTCTTTATCACAACAAAAGTAAAAGGTGATTCATGAATTTATACTGAAATAACAAAATTGACGTAATATCTTTCTAAACCATTTAGAATATGCATCACGATATCAGATTCACTAACTCGTTCCCTAATAGCAGTTAGAGAATCAACAAAAGTTTTGATATTGTGTAGGAAAACAAGAATATTACCCTTCCTAACATTATGTAATTGATTTCTTAACATTGTTTTCCTAGCAACAAATAAAGCCTTAAAGCTAGTTTCAAATAAACAACCAAATAGCACGACCATAAGAAAAACCAAGAATATCATCTGAGATTGTATGAGTAATTGTAGCTTTTAAAAAACTAGCAACAAATCTATCCAACTTTCTCCAATAAATCCATTCTGGATTAATACCTGTAATTTGATCGGTAATAATTCTATTTGGTGGTTCTTTGTGTTCACCGTCAATGTAGCCATAAAGATCAGTTGATATTAATATGGATCCAAATTGATCACGCCATAACATATAATTTGGTAAAATCCAACTTGATTAAAACAAAGTTGGAGATGTTAGTGAAATGCAGAGAAAAACTTGTATTAACAGAATTTGCAACAGAAGAACTTGCACCATTGTTGTTTGTAGACCAGGGATTCTGAAATTTTTAATGTTGATTATGAGATTGTTGATTCACCATACTTCTTGTAGTAGCTATTAAAAGATTTCAAGAAAATTAACGAAAATTTTTATGGAAAGATCAGATCTAATTCAAGAAACAGAAAAATTACTGAAAAATGATGATGATGATATTAGATATTGATATCAAAAGAATGGTAGGGATCTGAACATGATGAAAATATAGATGATTCAAAGAATTATTGAAAGAAAATGTTGAAAAAAATTGTTGAGAAATTGGGATCATCCCTAACTGATACATGAGAAAACTAGAGAGAAATGAATGATTGTTATTAAATGTGTCCAAATTGAGTGTTGTTACAGTACTGTTAAAGCAGTATATAAATGTACAAATAGAGAGGTGTCCAAGTTACATCGTCAATATTCCATGGTTCTGGTAGAGATTCAGAGGCGGGTTTTTGCTCGAGGAAGACAAAGAGTAAGGGGTTTATGAGTTCTGAATAGCTTGAGGAGACATGGATTTAAATTCTTTGCAGAGAAACCAGGGAAGAGAGGATTCATCACTGCCAACCTTAGTTATATGGGTACAAGGTCGAGAGTTATGTTTGAAACCAAGATGGAGAGTTTTTCAGAATTTGTTAATATTTGGAGAGATGGGTTGCATTTGAAACTCGAAGTTGAAGAAAGGAACGGATATGCTTGTACAAAATATATGATTAGTTTGGGGTCGTAAAGGAAATATGAAGAGACTTGAGTGTTGCCATCAATTTCAGTGATGGATGAAGGAAGGTGAAGATAGGGTTCTTGTCCGAGAAAACGATAAGAGTAGGAAATTGGTTCTTCTAAATTAGAATTTCAAAAGGTTTTTAGATTTGTAGTTCAAGCTGTTGCCGTGATTGAAGTGATATTGTGATCGAGAATACAGCTGAAGGGGAATTGGGTTTCATGCAGAATTAAAATTCAGTGAGTCTGGGAAGAAAGGGAATGGGTTTGGCCTAAACTTTACGTGAAGTGTGTTGCCGTGACTCATTGTGAGGATGGTGAGTATTTATGATTGTTGTCGTTACTGATTAACTGGTTTGTGTGTGTTGAGTTGTTGCCAGAATTGCAGGGAAGGGGATGAAACAAGGGCTAGAGAAACACATCAAATTCATCTATGCCAATATCAAGTCGTGCACACAAAGTGTTCGTAAAATGACCTAAACGACTAGTTTTTCATCATTTCAAGTTTTAGGAGGTATCCGCCCCAGATAAACTACCCACCTCACAGTGTCCCGCCCATCTCCGAATTCTCGGTGCGGCGGTTAGGCACCGCAAGAGAGGGGCCTCATATTTAGGTGAATCTTCTAGCCGATGGATTGGAACTTTGGATTTGCTCTGGCCCTTTGCTCACTAGCTATCGTCAGTGGGAATAGTGACTAGCGTTATAGGTTGTTTTTATTATATACGCTTAGTTAAAAGAATGTTTTTTGATACACCTAGGACATGGATTCTATATGAACCAATGGATCGTAACAAGTCCTTACTACTAGCAATGACTTCTTCTTTCATTACTTCATCCTTTCCATATCCCTCTCCTTTGTTCTCAGTGACTCATCAAATGGCACTCAGTTCATATCTTTAAGTTCGATCATTGAGACAAGGTTCAAAGAAAGGGTTTGACTGCGACTGGTCTGTTGCTCCAAGTTTGAATGTGTGAATGAATGGGTTTTATGGGTTTATAGCTTTCCACTGATAAAATTGGCCGTGAGTTACTAGAATGGTGAGAGTATCTTGTCAGTTTCATGAGGCTGGTAAGCTTAATTGTTAAATAGGATGGGTAGCTTGTCAGTTCCACAAGACTGACAAGCTTAGTGAGTTAATGGAACTATAGGAATGTACTGAACGGTTTAAGGTTGCAAGTGGGCTGGAATGTGAGTTAGTTAATATGGTGGTGATAGATTAGGGATAGCTGGTTATGGATCATGGACAAACTTTGGAAATTGTGTCATACAAGGAAAATTGAAGTTCTATTCCAAGTTGGATTTGAAAGTTAGAGTCCATAAAATGGAAGCAACTACACACAAAAGATACATCAAATCTCTTTTATTGGTTTTGTATCTCTTCTATTGGTTTTGTAGGGTTCAAGCGCATGGTACAAGGTCGAAAGAAAAAGTAGTCGCAATTCAATTTCTCACTTCTAGGGTTTGCTTAAAAAAAATATTCTTGAGTCCAATTATTGATGATCGGAAGAAGCTACACCCTTGATACCCGCGAGCCATGGACGTTCTATTATGGCCTCATAAGGTGAGACCACATATACCACACAGAAAGTAGTTAATGTATCTAGGCAAATCCTGCTTCAACCCTGAGAGTGAATTCCCCTTTTGTTTTTATGATCGAACCATTGAATCCATAAATGCTATAGGTTGAAGGGATTAAGACATCATCCGATAGTTGTATCCTCTTGAAGGTGTCGTATAGTAGTATTTCCACCAAACTTCCACTGTCCACTAAGATTTGGGCCACCCTCTATTGATGGATTTTCAATGTGATTACCAATGGGTCACCGTGGATTTCTTGTTCATGGGAAGATCTCTCGCCTAGAATGATACAGGAATCATCATTTATACCTCCATAGGAATTGCTTTTGCTACATTGAATATCTCCCTGCCCGAACTAACCCGTTTATGGATTCAGGTAATGATTGCACTTCAGTCGTAGGCTTTGTACCGAAAATTGGGATATTGTATCACATTGAAGGAATAGGGTATATCTGCTAATGCTGACCTGATGCACAGGGGCTTCTGTCATCAGGAAGGGTTGTAGCATGTAATCCTGCTGATACCCATTGTCTATCATTTGTTGTGCATTTCTTTTCACGTCTCTGCACTCATTGGTGAAGTACCCCCGAATCTGATGATAGGCACAGTAGTCGAATGGTTCCTTTTTATTTCTAGTTGTGCTCCTATGTTTCACAGGTAGTGTATGTCGTTCTGTTATCTACCTCCTTTGAATATATTTTTTCAATGGTGCATTGAGTTGGGTGTAAACTTTATCTTCGAATCGGGATCTTTTTCCCCGATCTTGTCATCCACCTTGTGTATAATATTTATTTCTTGGGGATCTGGAAATTTTCTAGCCGCTTCATTTATGAGTACTGAGTGGATCCTCGTGAAGGGCTTGGTCCTGATACTCTGCTGGCTTCTTGGACATGGATATCTTTGACTTCTTCTTGTATTTCCTTCAATGCAATGAAATGTTCTTCACTATCAAATATAAATTAGTTGGTAAAAATATATAAATTAAACGTCACCAAATACCCCCAAACCTATATTTTGTTAGTCCTTGAGCAAAACTAATCTAAAAAATAAGATAAAAATCCTAACTCACTTTCGCAGGAATCACGACTACATTTAGCATATGTAACAAGCCTTTAAACCCCTAAGTGTCCTTAGCGGACGAGTTTTGTCTCGTAAGGGTTTACAAGAGGTGTACCCACAAAACCTTTTACTCAAAATTTCATCTACCTGTGAACAATTAAGGATAGACACTAAACAAGCTATTTAGTTGGCATACTAAATTCTTCGGTTATAAGAGTCATTACCCTGTATGAGTCCAATTGTTGTACACGAGTTTGCACGCAGCGTACTAAAATTCATATAAGAATGAAAACTCTACTCAAATAATCATTGAACATCCAAAGCTGGATAAAAATTCACATTGCTCGAAATCAATCAAATTCAAACACAGGGATAAATTAGAAGATGAAAATGGAAGCAATGAATGGCCATATGTTGACTAAGGTGAGCGGTGTTTCCCAAAATATTAGTATACAGTCTGGCTCGGATGCTCCTATTTTTATTATTATTTATATACATAATGTATCTTTTTTTTTCTTTTTTTTTCTTCGACTACATGATTAGATCTTTTGAATCTAAGCGCATGCTCCTTTTCAGCATATTACATGATAGTTCCCATGGATCCTGCATTTCACGGTTGCTTAGGCGACAGAGACAGGGAGAACACACACGTATTGTTGTCAAAGTGTCAAAAAAAATTTCTATTTTTTTCACGACTACATGATTAGATCTTTTGAATCTAAGTGCATGCTCCTTTTCGGCAGATTACATGATAATTCCCAAGGATCCTGCATTCCACGCTTGCTTAGGCGATGAAGACAGGGAGAATAAACACATATTGCTGTCAAAGTGTCATATTTTTTTTGAAAAAATTAAAATTCTAACGTATCCGAGCTACGACCTTATGACAATACTAGGCCCCACCAAATCACTTAGAGAAACATAAAATTACAAAAATAAAAGTAGAAAGTGATATGATTATGATGATTCCGATATATGCTTGTTCAATGATTATCATGTTATTCATAACACCTGAGTGCATCCAGACATGAATAGACCATTTAGCTGGGCACACCAATTCCTATAGATAAGAGCTATGTTTCCATCTACCTAGAATGGTTAGTGTCATCCTGAATAATTCAGAAGTTTCTAAATTTCAGAGTTTCTTATTGGCATCAATTTTCTGAAACTCTATCCCCCAACCTAAATTTAAAATTGTCCTCAATGTTTCAAACCGTGCAACCTAGAATTGTATGCAATAAATATAAATAAGAGAAACGAATGTAAATGAAAGAGAAGGGATTGGAAGATTTCACCTGATTGACACAAGAAAAACATTATTCTCTGTAACACACATCAAACGATAGTAATAACAAAGAACAAACAAAAAAAAAAAATCTTAAAAAGAAAATAAAAACAAGTAAATAAAAATCTACCTACTGGATATGTACAGAAAGGATCCCCATACACTAACAACCTGAAAATTTGGGGATCAACCCAAAATAAAATATATACAAATGACAGTTTCACAATTATATTATAGCAACACGGAGACACTGAAACTATCAAAAATAAGGGATTACCCCCAACCAAGTTTTTACTACACTTGGAAGTGCGTAAAGAACAAAATACGGGGATAATATTGGGATTGGGGGAATATCAATTGGTTCATGCATAATGTCAGGAACAGGCAAGTCCTCTTGGTATTTGGATGCAAAGTGATCCAACAAAACTTGAGAAGCACACAATTCTAACCCTAAATTAGGTAACTTTTGGAAGTCTAGGGGTCTAGAAACAACCTCTAAGTCGGGTGAATGATCTTGTGAGATAGATTCATCTATGGAATTAGGAAAATCATCTACACAATCATCCACAAGGTCATCTTCATAGTCTGTATGGAACAGAGAGTCACTACAAGACTGATCATCATCAACAAATAATTTCTGGCATTCCAGAACTCTCAATCTTTGTTCTAAACTAAGCGGTCTGTGTTTATAATACTTCTCATATATCATTAGAGGTGATTCTTCACTTACCTCAGGTGAAGCAAAAACTTCATTATGCGTGACCGATTCATATATTCCCTCAGTGTCATCTTAGATGACGTCTCCTGAGAAGGAGTCATCATCCTCGGAAAAGCACCTGAAAAGAAATACTAAAACAAAAAACAAGTAAAAAGGAAAAAGAAATCCTAAAATAAAAAAAAATACTGTAAAAAATAATAAATAAATAAAAACATAAACTACGATTAGAAAATCAAAAATATTAATTACAATATTCCACAACTGCTCCCCGGCAGCGGCGCCAAAAATTGATAGGATTTTAGAATACCCTATATAAATAAACCGCAATCGTGCGGTGTCTACAATGCAGACGACGACAAGTACGGGTCGAACCCACAGGGAGCGAGGACAATACTACAATCAATATCTCTAATCAACTAATCAATAACAATATTTTTGGATTTTTCGGAATAAAGTTAAAACAAGAAAAATAAACTAAACTAATAAAATAAATCAAATGAGAGAAACAGTAACCAGGGTTTTTAGCATCCACCACTATTTCTATTTAATCAGTGAAGTGAAACATAACTCCTGAATATTCATCTATTGTTCGTTCTATCGACATCACCTATTATATGTATTAGAGTCGTAAATATCACTAAGACATCCTAAGCATGGTGCATCAAAATCTCTAAGTCTCATGCATACACCATCTAATTGCGTTAGCGAGAAAATTATACGAAATTAATTATAGGTTCACAAATAATACCTAGCTATTCTAAGCATACCCCATCTAAGGATTTAACCCAAGCATGAAATATCAAATAAGTATACAAATATATTTGCTATCCTATTAATTCTGCGCATAGGTTACTGTATTGTACAGAACCGGTAAAGCAAGAACTAATTTTTTAATAAATCAATAAACAAAATCATGGAACTAATCTTATTCAAATCATAATAGTTCGTATCAAATAAATCGATTTAAATTGATCTAAAACTTTAAGTGGTTTCAACATAAACCCTAGCTACAAAATTAGTGAGACATGGAGATGGATTTCTTAAAATCCATAAAAATAATTAACAGGAATAGAGAAAAAAAATTAAACCCAAAAACCTGCGTGGTTCTTTCTTCTCCTGTACAGCTTCCAATCCAGAAGAACAGAACCAAAAGAAATCCGCCTAGCTTCTCTCTACTGACGCATGTCTCTCTTATGTCGCTTGTACATAAACCCAACAACCTACTCTTCCACCTACCTTCCAATCAATCCCCTAGGTTATATCCACCTACTGTCACCTCCCTCTGTACGCCTGCCTCTCTCCTCTTACGTTTCTTGTCCCCCTACTTTCCCTACTCACCTCGTATCCAATCCCCAAACAGAAAACTCAAAAGAAAAAGTTCCTAGCTGTACTCCCCTAGGTCTCCAGCCGCTTCTTCCCTCTGACGTCTCTCCCTCCTGTACCTTCTCTAGCCTCCTATTTCACCAATCACTTTCCGCCTACCTCTGTACTTCTACACCACCTACTTCCCTCTTCTCTCCTACTTACGCTACCTCAATCACACGCCTCCAACCCCCCAGAAAGAAAACCTAAAACAAAGAAGAAAAGAAAAGAATCCCTTCACTACTTTTTCTCTTTTCCTTTTTATACCTCTCACCACTAAATTCTTCTCTCCCACGTGCTACTTTTCACTTTTCCTAGTCAACTCCACCAGCCATTTTATATTTTTACTCTTCACGTCACCCCCTGCCTAGGCTTCTTTCCTCTTCTATAATTGTTCTCGGTCACAACCCAACAGGGCCAACACCAAGAGATCACATCACCTTCTCTCTTTATTCATTAACCAAGACCACCTTTTAGCACTCACGTGCCTTCTCTTTCCAATCCACCTAAAAAGAAGCAGCACCTCCTCTTTATTTAGCCAACAGTCTGTCCACCTACTAGCATTTCTTTTCTTTAGTTTCTGGCCATACTAAGACAATTATACCATTCTTCTTTTCACTGGACTGATTTCCCTTTTCCGAAACTGTAATACATGCTGAGTGGTGGTCGTAACACTTGACAAATGAGACTCTAATTAACTCTGCCAGAATGAGAGCTTGTTTATGCAATTTAGCATGAATGATTTTTCACGTCAATTACTGCCCTTTCGCCAATTTTTTGTAACTTCGGGTTTTTGGTGTATCGCCTATAAAAGCATAAAAAAAAGTATTAACATAAAATCGAGTACTATCAATTATAAATTAGTTGGTAAAAATGTATAAATTAAGCGTCCATCACTCTCTGCCTCCGTAATGACCTATGTGGGTTTCTTTCCTTCTCCCCTCTCGCTTATCTTTCTGACCACTATCTCCAGATATTTTATCTTCTCTTTCATCCTTTTCTCCCAATAATTTTCTTCAGCATCAGATTATTCTTCTCCCAATCTTGACTTCCCTACACTCTGTATCTTCGCGGATGGGTCTCTTCACTCGAGGTCGACTTCTTCGTGCGCGAGGACCAGGAGTGGGTCGAACCACACTTTTTTATTTGTATTACATATTTTCACGGGGGATGATATCATCGTAGATCTCCACCCATCTCATGTCTCGTATATTCCTCCTTCTTTTGAGGAGATTGTTCTCGTGTTACAACATGAGGTTTCTTCGTTCCAGGTCCCTCATCTTCCTTTCCCGTTTTTTCTAACTTTTGAGGACTCTGGCCAATGTTACGTCCGTACTTTAGTGATTTGAGATGTTTTCCTTTCTTAAGATTATGGTCCTATTTTGCTCGTGGGACTTTAATTGGAGGATATATGAAAGTCTCTCGATTTCCTGGTCCCTTTCTATTTGGGCTCGACGTTCGACCATTGAAGAGTGCTTAGTATTCAGCTTCGCGTATTTAAATCCTTGGTGCCTCTTCCTCCCCACTTCCAAAGGCATTCAATCCATCATCTGGATGTTGCCATTCGTTCGGGTCCCAACTTCGTTATCCCGAGGAATGTTCTCCTCCTATATCGGCTCTGGATTCCCATTTGCAGTCGAAGGATTACGTTCTCCTATCGGGACTCCTCTTTCCTTCTGAGGGGGTTGCTTTCCTATCGGGACGTAGTTACTCCTTCATAGAGGCTGGTTCCCAGGACGACGGGTATATTCGCAGGATTTAGGTCGAGGATATGGTACTTGTCATCGGGTCCATTTGGAGTTCGTGTCTTATGCTCCGAGTTATCATACACACAAGAAATACATAGACCTTACTTTGACCCAGTTTTCTTGTTTTCCAAGTTTTAAAAGAAACTAATATATTTAAAATACTGATAGCCATGACCAATAATTTGTAACTAATTATCAGTCACCAGGCCTACATATGCACCTCTTTCAGTATTCTCACCCTTCCGAGGTACTTTTGAAGTGGTCCCTGAAAATTTATGAAAAATAACAAACCAACAGAAACGTCTAACCACAGTCTTAACTCCTAGTGAAATAACAATTCTAACTGGCAATAATAGATACACTATGTCGAATAACGTCCTGAAACTAGTTTATTTCTACCGGAAATGGGTTTTGTTTTATTTTGACAACATATCTCAAACTTCCTCAACTCAATATTTTTTTTCTAAAAGCATAAATATTATAGGTTGGATCCTATTGTTCCCAAAGTTTATTTGGTGAGCTACTGACCCATGGAAGAACTAATTTTACATGAGCTTTTACTTCCAACGACTTAGATCTCTTTCTTCTTAGACTTAGATTTCTAAGAAACCTCATATTTGAGTCTTTAATGGATAAAATTTATTTTTAAAAAAATGAAACAGTTACAAAAAGTAAGATGTGAGAAACATGTTTGGAACCCTAATGAAAAATGACTTATTGAACCATTGGTAAAACTATGTCTATCAGTTCGTGAAAAGAAAGGTAAAAAAATAAATAAAATATGTAACCAAAATAAGGGCCTCTAGTACAGTTGGGGATCTTTCCGAAACTTGAGATCAGAGATGCTTTGTTGTTCCAAGATCTGCCAACAATCACCAATTCAACCACAGTTACTCAAAAAAATAACTCAGTCCCTGTTTCTAGCGTCAAAATTTAGTAGCCATTTTTCTAGTTATAAATCCCAAACTACACAGTATGAACAACCATGTACTAATAACTACATTAAAGATTAAATTATGAATTATAATAAAACAAAAATATTTACGTGGTTCAGTATATTTACATACGTCCACGGGAGGAAAGATGTTTGTTCTTATATATGTGAAGGATTACAAGATATCAGAGACTAAACCTTATACTTTTAAGCTTCAGAACTGTCACACAGTATATACCTAGTTCACTCATAAAAATATCATCCTTCACTTAGTGGTTTAGCTTTGAATTTATAGGAAAGAATGTTGATACAACTAAATCTACAGTATTGAGCATGTATACATCACTTGTTGTATCATAGTTGGGGCCAGACCCCCGAATCTATGTTATTCATGTTTTGATGTAGTCTTTGTCATCCCCGATCTTGATTCAGTCATGCTTGTGTCCAAATGATTGGGCCCCACTCTGTCCTGACCCTCTATTCCTCTTCTTTATCCTTTAACAGTTGTATTTAATAGCTTTTATACACTTTCAAACTCAGTCGTTCATCCTTTCAGTTCCTTTCCACGTGTCTTTATCATGTTTTATGGCGGTTGATATCTTGGGTAACGCATTGGACCCAAGATTCCCATTTGATGTTTTATTTCTTTTGATGCTCCCATGATCCTTCTTCTGATATGTATGGTCGTAAATTTAGCATTTAATTAAGGCATGGGTCGTAAAATATGCACTAGATGCAATATGATCGTTGATAGATAAGATACCGTGAAAAGATAGTTACCAACATTAACTAAATTTTTGAAACACCTTGACTGTTAGTGGCTGGTGTGGACTTTTTGACTATAATTAAAACATGTAACTCTTTCATCCTCTTTCATCTTTATCGCTAATGTGTACTGAGATCATCTTGTTTTTTCTTTTCATTCTATCTTATAACCGTACCATCAATTCATTAATTGTGTTAATGCAGCTCTCCATCAAAGATTATCATCAAAAACATGTTTCCCTTAAGCAAGAATTTATTGCTGCTCAATATGAATTAGAACGAATGTCTCATGTACAATTGCTGACATCCAACGGATGTTAACAAAAACCTAAAAGATTCTCTTTCTACCTACGACCACCACTATATGTATCCACAGTGTAACAACTTCCACAACCGTCATCATTCCTAACTTCTAAGATTGAAAATAAGGATTCTAATTCCTTAGAAGTAAACACACATCCAAACAAAGAATCAAATTTAAAGAGTTATGTGAGAAACCCATTACTACAAAATCATTCAATTTCATAATACGGTAATCAATTCTAAAAAAAAAAACTCAGAAAACAATTTCAAAAGTATGTTTAGTTGCGTTAGGGTTATTCTATATGGAATCAAGCATAACTTTTGTAATCCAACCCTTGTATCAATTCTGACTATATATTTTCAAATTCCTAATTCACCATAGAAAATCAAGCATTGCTTCTATAATCATTGTCGTGTGATCATCATCAATATCAATTAAAGGAACGACGGCAGACAAAAACAACTATAAGAATTTTAGAAGATTACTCGGGCCAGTGCGAGCCCGGTTATTATATTAACAAGGTGTTGGGATAAAATGTCATTTCTCATTTATATAAGGGCACTTTAGTAAAAAACATAGATAACCAAACTAGTATTTGGTCGGTCTACGACTCTACTACAGCAAATGCTTATTTTAAGACTTAGATCATAATTAGATGTTAAACATATGACCCTTTATCAAATATTTCTTCTTTGATTGTTATTAGCCGAATCCTAACACACTTTCTATTACTAAGTACATACTTTTAATTGGTTGTTTGTCTAGAGTAGTCGATAAACACCTTCAGTTTTATAATTTTAATACAAATCGGAATAAAGACACGCCTATAAAATTGGAATCGTCTAACTATTTCACCATAAAATCAATTCCTGAAGGAGAAACATAAAACAAAACCAGCGGAAGAAAAAAAATTTGGACCATTTCTTGATTTGTGCGTGTCATCCTTGCGCAAGGGCTATATTAATCTTCTTTGTATCGTTCCAATTTTATCAAATGTACGCGAAGGGATGAACTTATGTTGTTATTGTTGTTGTTGTCCGTATATAAACTAGCTTCTGATATCTGAGATAAGCGATGTCATATTAATATTGTGTGAGAGATAATTATAGTGATAAAGCACGAGTTACAGGACTGGTCCTGAAGTAATGCCCGAAACAAGCTTTAAAAATATACCCCATCTAACTTTGATTTTTACCCATTTGACGAACGGGAAGTTATTAGTTTAATATAGATACATGAAAAAAAAACATTCTTCTGCTTGATTAACAGAAAAAACGAAAGAAACGGAATAACGAGATTGCGGATGTTTATTCTTTTTTGATTCTTTGGTAGACATTTTACCATTATAGCCATATGTTTAAGTAAATATTCAGCATAGCATAACAATAATAATCAACACAGATGGGTGGTTAGTGGAATTATACTTTGCATGGGATCCATAAGTCATTTTTTGGCTATTAAACTTTCAATATACCGCCCTTTCTTTACTACAAAAATTACAATAAAAAAACTACATTAAAGATAAATATAACAAGGAAAGTCCCCACTATAAACGTTTGTTTTGATGCCTTTTTTCACTCGATGCCCAAAGTTGACCTTCCTCAACTTTGGCTCAAAGCTGGCTCCGACGAGTTGTACTTCCTCGTTAAGGTGTGTTGGAGAATATTCCTGTAACAGTGAACAAACCAAACAAAAGCTTGAAAATAGTTAAGGGTTAGAACAGATAGCACACTTCAGACAATCACACAAGCACAGAGAGATGGAGTCGCCTGCTCAACAGACTGCCCTTAACTCGATATTTGTCAGGTACACCTTTAGAAAAGTGTTGCTATACCTTTAGAGATGACAAATAGAATCCAGGATAAAACCACCTGATACCAACCTAGTTAGCAAAACTCGTTGTCTCGTTGTGAACTTAACAGTAGAAGAAGATAAAAAAATAAACTAGTGCGCATATAAAGCAGGAAAAGGGGAAAAGTCGTCATGTTAGTGGCTGCGACTGGGGTAATTGAAAATCTGATTTTTGTTTTTTCTTTTAAAGAAGAAGAAGACTGTTGATTTTTCAAACGGTCAAAATTCATTTAATTCAACATATTTAATTCGAGATATTTAATTAAAAGATTTTGTTTATTAAACCTGACTTAATTTTATAAATACAAAACGGTCAAATATTTAATGTATAGAATTAAAATATAAAACCGTTGGATCTTTGATGGGTACACGTATGCACTCGCAGGCACACGCAATGGTCACGCCAAGGCTCGCGCCAATGGTCACGCCAATGCTCGCACCAATGGTCGCGCCAAGGCTCACGCCAAGGCACATGCAAAAGCACACGCAAGCTCCGCAAACCCCCGGCCCGCGGTGCTTTGATAGACACATTTTTTTGTGTCCGATTTAATCTCAATTTTATATATTGTTGGTATTTAATTTTTGTACTTATCATGGTTTTTATTGCTTTTTAGGTATTTTGGAGAATTGTTAAAGGCACCCTCACATTGGATTAACGCACCCACTCTTTGGATCAAGGCACCCAAGTTAAAGGCACCCAACATTTTGAATGCACGTTTTGGGCGGAAAGAAAAATTTCTTTTTCACGTAACAAAAAATTTGGAAACAAGTTTGTTTATGGAATTTTCTTAACTTAGGAAACTGAATTGTTTGGGAAAGAATTAGAAAGGGAAAGATATCAATCTCTACTCTTATTAGAATCAAATCAAGGAAAGAATCGGAAGAAATCGGGAAGAAAGCTCATGTTTTGGGAAAGCTTTTGTTCATGAATTCAAGGAATTTTTGGGAGATTTTGGAGAGAATGGAAGCTTGAATTAGTATAAGTAGGCATGTATAGCAATTGGGTTGGAGAGGAGATTGGGGAAGCTTAGAATTGCTCGAAATCACGAGAAGAAAGCTAACAAACGAACAAAAATTTCTACTGCTGCCAAGGAAGAACACGAAGCAGGCTACACCAAAAAATCGTCATTCGTTAAAACAGAAACCGTACTTTATTTCAAAACGCAACAGAAATCTGTTTCTTGTTGCGTATTCATTCGAAATACCTTCTGTAAGGGTTGAGGTGTTCACAACAACACTTATAAACGTGTCAAAGTGTCTATGAGCATTTCTGTTCTTTTTGTAAGCAATTTTTGAGTTATAAATAATGATTTTTGAGGATTTTGCCATTACTATGAGGAGCTAAACTTCTTCTTTGAGGCTATGGAGGAAGCTACTTTTCCAACAATTATGTGGTATGTATTTAATTAATTTATGCAATTTATTTATGATTAATTGCCTTGGTTGAAAATTGATTTAAAAGATTTTTTTTAAGCAATTGTGATTCCGTTAGATGGTGCATGCCTCGGATTAGGTCCCTAGATGCTCCATGCTTTTGTTATACAGTTGTTGTTTTGAAAATCTATTTTTGCAATGATTTAGAATCAAATTAAAATGTTTTAATTGCATGATTAAAATTATTATCACTTTGAAATTGGAAAATAGTGGAATCCTAGCCTCAGTTTTCTCTCAACCTTATAAAAAAATATTTGAGTTTTCATACTTTTAGTTTTAGAAATTAAATTTAAAATCAATCTTCACAAGTCTGAGTAACGAATATTTATTTACCACTTTAAAATTACATCAATTTTTGGCGTCGCCGACGCGGACTTGTTTTTAGAATTGTTTTTAAATTTTTTTTTAGGTTAATTAGTTTAGTTAGATTTTATTTTTTATTTTTACTTTGTTCTATTTTACGTTTCTTTGGGTATTTTCTTTGTATTACAGGTTTTGGATCAAAAAGAATTTGGAGCTAAAGAATATATTAATTGATTAAAGACTTGGAGTTAAAAGCCAAAGCTTAAAAGAACGAAAAAGAAGACGAAGAATTTTTTCTTAAATTAGATTTTAATTAGATTTTATTTTATTTTTATTTTTAGAAAACTGTATTAGGATTTTAATTGTTTCTGTATTTTTTTTTTATTATTTTTGGACACTTCTCTTTGGACTTTGGACTTTTTGGACTTTATTATTATTTTTAACCCTACGGAAGGGTAGTATTAAATATAAATTGTACAGGGAAGGACGACAATTACGATATTGTCTCGGCCCCTCGGGTTCGCACACTGATACAGGAGTCGGTGGCCCGAGTCGACTTCAACGATTCATCGCCCGTCTGGTACGGGAGGTAAGATTCGATCAACCCACGAATCCCCTGCAAGTGGGTTTACTGTATTCCTTCGTATGCATATATGTTGAGGAACTGAAAACGGACTTACTTTTCTAGTAAAGGGCAAGAACTGGCCATACAAGATAAGGACTCGGATTTCATCACCGTTTCCTTCTTGCCCGCCTTAGGAACACGTTACCTAACGCGAACCTAATCCTTAAAATTTGACTAGAAAGAAGACCGATAGGGTATCGAGCTTATTGGAAAATCATTCAAAAGGATTGTATTGGTTGCTTTGTTAGCCTAACTCGAAGTTCAAAAAGATTATTTTAAGTTGATTAGCGCCGCCTTGTAACCCAGGGAAACTTTTCCAACGAGGCAGGGTTATCAAAGCTCCTTAGAGCTTATCCTGTTTCTCTTCGACTTAATCTAATTCGGATCGTCCTAAGAGGTTTGCTAAAACTATACTAGTTGTCTTTTGAAAGAATAGAAGCTGGTCTAGAAAACAATCTAAGTGGAGCCATCATGCTTTTTGTTTGCTAGATTCAATAGGTTTGATTTGGTTGAGTCGGCCTTGTTTGTGTATGTTTAGAACCCCTTCCTGTTAGGATTTATTTTCTTAGATTTTTGTAAATTTGTTAGGAACTTTTTGTTATAAAATGTCGAACTGGTATTATGAGGACCAATACAATGAATATCAGACTGAATTTCAAAATAGACATTATCAGTACTATCAACATGGTGCGGATAGTAATCGGGACCATCATCAACCTTTTAGAGGTTATTACTCATACCAGGGTGATCCCAATTACTATTCATACATACACCCGTCTTATGAACATGAAAATGAGCAAATTTCGAGATATTTGTCTTGGAGAGATACCTTAGAGAAAATGCAACCTAGCACTCATCATGAACCTATTACACCTCTACAACAAGCCCTCAAGCTGCTAGCTGAAAGTACAAAGCAATTAGATGAGGATAGCAAGAAGAGGAGAGAAGAGTATGAGAAAATCCGATTAAGATCGAAAGAAATGGCTGCAAAGAACCAGATTGAACTAAATAATCTTATGTCCCAGTATAGTGCTACCCCTGATAGTTATTCACCAGGTCAAGAGGACGAGGATAGAATTGGTAACACTACTTATTTAGACGAGGTTCAAACATCTTCATATTATTATGATGATAGTATTGATGAAGAACTTGAAATATACAGGCAGAGTGATCAAGAAATTATCACTCCAGTTGTGTTTCACGATGATAGTGTTATTTATAGTTCAAATTCAAATAATTTTAATGATTATTCACCTATTCAAAAGGAAGAGGATTTGACTAGAAATACCACTGGTCTAGATAATGTAGAAATTTCTTGTTTTGAAATCAATAATGGTTTAGAGGAACGGGTTTATCCTAAGACTAGTGATTTGGAGTCTGACGACTCGAAGACAATAGTCTCTGATGAAGACGATAGACTCGTAGAGATTTCAAATATGAGTGAGGATGCACCAACGGATTATAACCTAGAAGAAGAAATTGACCATTTTCGGGAATCTGACGATCTAGTAATTAGGGAAATTGTGATTGGTCTATCTAGAGACACCAAAAACTTCAAGTTTGGGGGTGACTATCATTCTCCATGTGCTTTACCTTTATCTCTTAGAAAGGTCCCTAACTTGGGACTTGATATATGTACCTCTACCGTTTTACAAGATAATCTTCAAACTAGATTCCCTGAGCCTGTTGATGTCCAGAAAGAAGTTCAGTTGATAGAAACCCATCCTCTGGTCGATGGGGTTTACCTAGGCAGTAGTACCAAGATTGAATTTGTTTTCCCACCAAAATGTTTTCATCCATATGTGGGAACGTTAGAATTTCAAATGTGTCAGTTATTAAGTTTTGAGACTAAGCCTAATTATTTTAGGAGATTAGAATCGACACATTTGTTTAAAATGACCACCTTCATAGTAGTCAACTGTGTGAGTCAAATTTGATTGACTTTAAGGATCCACAATTATTCAGTTTATTATTATGTGCTTCTAAGTTCTTAATTGAGTTATTCTAGACTCTACAACCTGATTCTTTTGAACCTGTCTACGAGGAGATCCAGCCCATGAAAATATTTTATCTAGACCCTGTTATAGAGCCTGAACCTGAACCACAGCTAGAAGTAGTTGTCGTAAACAGAAAACTAAATAAGGGTGTGCTCGGTTTGTTCATTTTCTTGGCTTGTTGTTGTTTCCTCTTATTTGTGATAGCCCTATTTGATTCAGATGACCCACAATTGTTCCGACTATTACTATATGATTTTATGAGGTGACTAATTCTTTCTAAGTCTGGCTGAAGACTTTAAACTTAGCACTTCCTGGGAGGTAACCCATGTTCATGCGACACGATAATATCTTTCATTAGCTCTTTTCGATTGATAACAGTTTCTCCTTGTTCATACTCTTAATCATTCATATTTAGAAGCATTGAGGACATTGTTTGATTTAAGTTTGGGGGTAAGGGAGAAACTTTTTAGTCGAATAATAAAGCTCTAGAATTTAGAAACTTGCGAGCATTTTAGGGTGACACTAACCATTCTAGGTAGATGGAAACTTAGCTCTTTTTCTATAGGAATTGGTGTACCCAGTGAAAGAGTCTATTCATAAAAGGACAGAGTACAGGTGTTAGTAATAACATTATAGTTGTCACCACATCTCGGAGTCTATCACTACCATATCACTTTCTGTTTTTACTTTTGCAAATTTGTGTTTCTCTAAGTGATTTGGTGGGGCCCAGCATCAAATTGTTATCGACGTCGGGATGAAATAGAGTGTTTTGAGATCAAGCCCCATTACTATGGAAAAAAAAATTATTGTTGTTAGAAATTTGTGTGGGTTCTCCTTGTCTCCGTCGCCTAAGCAAGCGTGGAATGCAGGATCCATGGGAACTCGAGTATAGACCAGTTGAATTGATATTAATACAAGATTTAAGAACAGTGGGTGCGTATCTCAAATTCATTAGGTGTCATCCTGGTAATGACCTTCAGACAGATATGGGAAACACCGTTCACCTTAGTCAACACGTGCAACCTTCCTATTTTCCATGTTCATCTTCTAAATCTTTTCATGTGATTGAACTGTGATAGATTCTGAGACTTGTGGTTAAACGATTATTTGAGTAAAGCTCTGTTGTCACATATGAATTTAGTATGCTTGAGTAAAGCACTCGTATACAACAATTGGACTCATATAGGGTAATGATTCATATAGCCGAAGAATTGAGTAAGCCAACTAAATAGTTTGTTTAGTGTCTACCCTAAATTTTTCACAAGTCACTAAAATCTGGAGTAAAGGTTTTGTGGGTATACCTCTTGTAAACCCTCACGAGACTATAACTCGTCCACTAGGGACAACTAGGGGTTTAAAGGCTTATTACATATGCTAAATGTAGTCGCGATTCCTGCGAAAGTGAGTTAGGATTTTTATTTTCTAGATTAGATTTGCTCGAGGACTAGCAAATAATAAGTTTGTGGGTATTTGATAGACACATTTTTGTGTCCGATTTAATCTCAATTTTATATATTATTGATATTTAATTTTTGTACTTATCATGGTTTTTATTGCTTTTTAGGTATTTTTGGAGAATTTTTAAAGGCACCCTCACATTGGATTAAGGTACCCATTCTTTGGATCAAGGCACCCAAGTTAAAGGCACCCAACATTTTGAATGCACGTTTTGGGCGGGAAGAAAAATTTCTTTTTCACGTAACAGCAAATTTGGAAACAAGTTTGTTTATGGAATTTTCTTAACTTATGAAACTGAATTGTTTGGGAAAGAATTAAAAAGGGAAAGATATCAATCTCTACTCTTATTAGAATCAAATCAAGGAAAGAATCGGAAGAATCGGGAAGAAAGCTCATGTTTTGGGAAAGCTTTTGTTCATGAATTCAAGGAATTTTTGGGAGTTTTTGGAGAGATTGGAAGCTTGAATTAGTATAAGTAGGCATGTATAGCAATTGGGTTGGAGAGGATATTGGGGAAGATTAGAATTGCTCGAAATCACGAGAAGAA
Source organism: Papaver californicum (assembly GCA_023531435.1). Lineage (NCBI taxonomy): Eukaryota > Viridiplantae > Streptophyta > Magnoliopsida > Ranunculales > Papaveraceae > Papaver > Papaver californicum. The sequence continues at coordinate 4,015,361 of JAJJMC010016059.1, forward strand.
AGCTAACAGACGAACAAAAATTTCTGCTGCTGCCAAGGAAGAACACGAAGCAGGCTACACCAAAAAACCGTCATTCATTAAAACAGAAACCGTACTTTATTTCAAAACGCAACAGAAAACTGTTTCTTGTTGCGTATTCATTCGAAATACCTTCTGTAATGGTTGAGGTGTTCACAGCAACACTTATAAACGTGTCATAGTGTCTGTGAGCATTTCTGTTCTTTTTGTAAGCAATTTTTGAGTTATAAATAATGATTTTTGAGGATTTTGCCATTACTATGAGGAGCTAAACTTCTTCTTTGAGGCTATGGAGGAAGCTACTTTTCCAACAATTATGTGGTATGTATTTAATTAATTTATGCAATTTATTTATAATTAATTGCCTTGGTTGAAAATTGATTTAAAAGATTTTTTTTAAGCAATTGTGATTCCGTTAGATGGTGCATGCCTTGGATTAGGTCCATAGATGCTCCATGCTTTTGTTATACAGTTGTTGTTTTGAAAATCTATTTTTGCAATGATTTAGAATCAAATTAAAATGTTTTAATTGCATGATTAAAATTATTATCACTTTGAAATTAGAAAATAGTGGAATCCTAGCCTCAGTTTTCTCTCAACCTTATAAGAAAATATTTGAGTTTTCATACTTTTAGTTTTAGAAATTAAATTTAAAATCAATCTTCACAAGTCTGAGTAACGAATCTTTATTTACCACTTTAAAATTACATCATGCTTCGGTGCGAAGCACCGCACATGTGTGCATTTTCCCACTAGTCCATTTCCTAAGTCCATATCCAATCCACTAGTTCTTTTTCCTTATATAGAACGTTTGTGGTAATAAGGATAAACTTCTTCCTTGGTTTGCCCAATATGGGACAAACCAAAGGTTTCTCATTCACTAAGAAGTGAAAATGGATGGCTTGATGTTTCCACCCCAAGTTTGGACTAGTGACCCTAGGTCCCTTTAAGATATATTAAGTAACAAAATTAATTTTAAGTAACAAATCCATTTCTAATTCTAACAATCCCCCACATGAATGAAGAAAGCGATAAATCAAAAAACCGTAAAACGAGAAATACCTCTTAAGCAGTAGGTGTCCATAAGGAATTGAACCTCTGCTTAGTGAGAAGTACCGGAACTACTTGATGGACAGTGAACGCGATGTCTTGAACTGCCATAGTTTGGTGTAATTCATGAATAGCTCCTTACGCGATATATCTCTCAAGAGTGCTGTTAAGTTCACGCCGTTGTGTCCGTTTTGGCCCTGGACATATCCCGCTTCTCAGAATGCTCTAGAGAATCAATTCAATTCTCATAGGAAGCGACCCACTTCCTCATTCAGATAGGTGAGTTCTATCAAGAGTGTTAACTGCTACACCCCATTCCAATCCTAAATTGAAACTATAGAACTCATTAAGACTTTACTATAAGTCATCCTCACATGCAGTTACACTATCACTTCTACACCATAGGGAAGGGACTGAGAAAATAATTCCCTGATAGTGTTTAATTTTTACCCGCCACAAATTAGTTGTCTCATTCAAAACCTTGATCTTGGGATCTCTAGTTAGCAAGGTTGAGTATCCTTCATGGAAAGTTTTAATTTATGAGCTTAAGTCCCATCCCCCTTGATGCATTACTAACTATCTCCTTGGACAAGCCTTTCGTCAAAGGGTCCGCGATATTCTCCTTAGATCTCACAAAGTCAAAAGAAATAACGCCAGTTGAGATTAGTTGTTTTAGAGAATTGTGTCTTCTCCTAATAATGAATAGATTTTCCGTTATAGTTACTGTTTTTAGCATTAGCTATTGCAGCTTGACTATCATAATGTATAGATATAGCTGGCACAGGCCTATGCCAGAGAGGAATGTCTTCTAAAAAGCATCTTAGCCAAGCGGCTTCCTCTCCTGTTTTATCTAACACAATAAACTCGGATTCCATAGTGGATCGAGCGACACAGGTTTGTTTGGAACTCTTCCAAGACACTGATCCACAGCCTAGAGTGAATACGTATCCACTCGTAGACTTAGACTCCTCTGAGTGTGCTATCCAGTTTGCATCATAGTATCCTTCAAGGACAGCGGGGTGTCTTTCATAACTCAAACGGTAGTTTAAAGTGTATTTAAGGTACCTCAACACTCTGAAAAGTGCATCCCAATGCTCATGTCCTGGATTACAGGTATACCTACTTAGTCTACTCACAGCATAGGCAATGTCTGGTCTTGTGCAGTTCATTAAATACATCAGACTTCCTATGACACGTGAATATTCAAGTTGCGAGACTTCATTGCCTTTGTTTTTCTTGAGTTTGCAAGAAGGGTCAAATGGAATACTTGTTGGTTTACTATCAAACTGGTTAAATTTCTTAAGAACTGATTCAACATAATGAGATTGACTAAGACCAAATCCATTAGACTCCTTTCTAATTTTCATCCCTAGGATTACATCAGCAGGACCTAAGTCTTTCATGTCAAAGTTCTCACTCAACATGTTCTTAGTGGAATTAATGATTTTTAAGGTTGTACCTAGTATAAGCATATCATCAACATACAAGCATACAATCACACAGGCATCATTTATAGATTTATTGTACACACATTTGTCAGCTTCATTTATTTTAATCTACTAGAGAACATTACATGATCAAATTTTTCATGACATTGTTTCGGTGCTTGTTTCAAGCCATATAAAGACTTTTTAAGTCTACACACTTTGTTTTCATAACCCTTCACTACAAAGCCTTCGGGTTGGTCCATATAAATTTCTTCATCTAATTCACCATTTAGGAACGCAGTTTTTACATCCATTTGATGTATTTCTAGGTTATGAATTGCAGCAATTGCAATTAGCATCCTAATGGAAGTAATTCTAGTGACAAGTGAATAAGTGTCAAACAAATCTACACCTTCTATTTGTTTATATCCCTTATCTACTAGTCTAGCTTTATACTTTTCCATAGTTCCATCTACCTTACGTTTTCTCTTGAAGATCCATTTACAGCCTATGGGTTTGCACCCTGGAGGTAAATCTACCATCTCCCAGGTTTCATTCTGAACAATAGAATCCATCTCACTAATAGTGGATTCTTTCCATCATGGAGCTTCAGACGAAGTCATGGATTCTTTATAGGTTTGTGGATCAGTTTCAACTAAACAGGTTATGAAGTCTGGCCCAAAAGATTTTTCTATTCTAAGTCTTTTGCCTCTTCTAGGTTCATAAACAGGTTCATCTTCTTCTATCGGTAAAATATGGCTAGAAGAAGGGACATCTAGGGGATAATCACATATCATGCGAGATTCAGAAACGGAAACACATTTTCAAAAAATGTAGGATCCCTAGATTCCATAATGGTGTTCACACCAATTTCTGAGTTTTCAGAACTCACAACCATAAACCTATAAGCAGTGGTGTATTCGGGATATCCTATGAAGACACAATCAACTATTTTAGGTCCTATTTTAGTCCTCTTAGGTGGAGGAATAGAGACCTTGGCTAAACACCCCCACACTTTGAGGTATCCATAAGAGGGTTATTTGCCTTTCCATAATTCATACGGTGATTTGACTGATCCTTTAAGAGGCACTCTGTTCAGGATATAGCAAGCTGAGAGGACGGCCTCCCCCACAAGTTCGCCGGTAGTCCTGAACTGATTAACATGACATTCATAATCTCCTTAAGGGTTCGGTTTTTCCGTTCAGTCACTCCATTAGATTGTGGTGAATAAGGAGGAGTTACATCATGAATAATGCCATGTTGTGCACAAAAGTCTCCTATAGGGATTACATATTCACCTCCACGGTCAGATCTAATGCTTCTAATTGTGGTGTTCAATTGGTTTTCTACTTCTAATTTATATAATTTAAATACTTCTAAAGCATCATCTTTTTCTTTAAGCAAGTAAATATGACAGTATCTAGTACAGTCATCTATGAAAGTGACAAACCATTTTTACCACCTCTAGTTTGGATTGATTTCATATCAACTAAGTCTGAGTGAATTAACTCTAAGGGATTAGAATTTCTGTGGACATTTTTCTTAAAGGGCTTCTTTGCATATTTTGATTCTACACAAACTTCACATTTATGTTCATATTCCAAATTTAATTTTGGAATGCAGTCATAGTTTTCCAATTTGTTCATTGATTTATAATTTACATGACCAAGTCTACCATGTCAGATATTCAATGAGACAACAACATAAGAAGAATCAATTTTATTAACTTCAACAGAGGTTACATATAATTTGTATAGGCCTTCAGCCTTATAGCCCTTTCCCACAAAATCCTTTCCCTTAGTGATAATCACTTTCCAGACTCAAATACAATCTTAAAGCCCTTATCATCTAGCACACCACTTGAAACGAGATTCTTGCAGATGTCTGGTACGTGTAAAACTTCATTCAATGTGAGGATTTTCCCAGAAGAGAGCTTCAGCGAAATTTTTCCTTTTCCTGCAACCTGTGCTGCATATGAATTACCCATATAGAGTTTTTCTCCTTCTCCTACCGTATGATAGGAGGTGAACATGTCTTTACTTCCACAGACATGTTTGGTAGCTCCAGAGTCTACCCACCATTCTCTCACATTGGTAACTATGTAAACCTCAGACACCGTGCCAGAAAACTCATTTTTACTACTTTCAACTAAATTTATATTTGTTTTCTTAAAATTCGCATCTTTGCGTTTTCTACAATGAATTGCCATATGGCCAGACACACCACAAACATAACATGCTCCCTTAATTTTACCAATAGCATATTTTGGTTTTTGAAAGGTACCTTTTCTTTGCGGGCCGGCTTGCGCTTGTTGTGGTCCAGACTTAGATTAGCAAATTTGTGTTCGATAACGTGAGCTTTGTTTGACATGTCTCTTGCAGAAGAAACATTCTTGTCCTTTGAACACAACAATTCTTCAACTTGGATTTTCTTGCCCAATTCTACCATGGAAATTTCACCAGTTTCATGCCTTAGTCTTCTCTTGTATTCAGCCCAGGAATTTGTCAATTTTTCATAACAGCGAAAACTTGAAATATTTCGTCAATAACCATTCCTTCAGCAATTATTTCATTAATAATTTTTTGCAGCTCCAGAAACTGATCAACCACTGATTTATCATTCATCATTTTATATTCCAGAAAACGTGCAACCAGGAATTTTTTACTTCTTGCTATTTCTGCTTCATATTTATCTTGTAGTGCAGTCCATAAATTGTAAGCATTAAAATTATCCTTAGCATTGTAAAAATCATATAAAGAATCTTCTAGGCAGTTTAAGATATGACTTTTGGCCATATAATTACTTCTCTTCCAACTTTCTAAGTCCTGTAATTTTTCAGGTTCATTCAGAGACTCATCAAACGGCTTCAGAACCATATCATTTAGCATGTGGAAACTCAGGAAAAATAACATTTTTGAATGCCATCTCTTGAAGTCATTTCCAGAAAATTTCTGAGGTCTGTCAACATCAGTCTTCACCATTGTTACAGAAGTAAAATTTTGAAATTAAACAAGATATCGAGTTAAGAATGTTGGAGAATATTCCTGTAACAGTGAACAAACCAAACAGAAGCTTGAAAATAGTTAAGGGTTAGAACAGATGGCACACTTCAGACAATCACACAAGCACAGAGAGATGGAGTCGCCTGCTCAACAGACTGCCCTTAACTCGATATTTGTCAGGTACACCTTTAGAAAAGTGTTGCTATACCTTTAGATGACAAATCGAATCCAGGATAAAACCACCTGATACCAACCCAGTTAGCAAAACTCGTTGGCCCGTTGTGAACTTAACAGTAGAAGAAGATAAAAAAATAAACTAGTGCGCATACAAAGCAGGAGGAGGGGAAAAGTCGTCATGTCAGTGGCTGCGACTGGGGTAATTGAAAATCTTATTTTTGTTTTTTCTTTTAAAGAAGAAGAAGACTGTTAAACGGTCAAAATTCATTTAATTCAACATATTTAATTCGAGATATTTAATTAAAAGATTTTGTTTATTAAACCTGATTTAATTTTATAAATACAAAACGGTCAAATATTTAATGTATAGAATTAAAATATAAAACTGTTGGATCTTTGATGGGTACACGTATGCACTCGCAGGCACACGCCAAGGCTCGCACCAATGGTCATGGTCGCTCCAATGGTCGCGCCAAGGCTCACGCCAAGGCACATGCAAAAGCACACGCAAAAGCACACGCAAGCTCCATAAATCCGCGGCCCGCGGTGCTTCGGTGCGAAGCACCGCACATGTGTGCATTTTTCCACTAGTCCATTTCCTAAGTCCATATCCAATCCACTAGTTCTTTTTTTTTATATAGAACGTTTGTGGTAATAAGGATAAACTTCCTTCTTGGTTTGCCCAATATGCGACAAACCAAAGGTTTCTCATTCACTAAGAAGTGAAAATGGATGGCTTGATGTTTCCACCCCAAGTTTGGACTAGTGACCCTAGGTTCCTTTAAGATATATTAAGTAACAAAATTAATTTTAAGTAACAAATCCATTTCTAATTCTAACAAGGTGCACGGTTCGGATCTCAGTAGCTGCAACGTGTCTTTCTTTTGTTAAAAAGTGTGTATTCACTGTGGGCAATCCTCCCATCGATAGAAGATCTGAAGATGCATAAGAGAGGCTGCATAGTAGTGTAAGGTTTAAGATCTTATGATTGTGTCTTTTGTTAAAAAGTGTGTATTCACTGGGAAATCCTCCCATCGATAGAAGATGCACAAGAGAGGATGCATAGTAGTGTAAGGTTTAAGATCTTATGATTGTTGGAGGTACCAATCACACTGAATCTGATGCTCTTCATAGAATCAAATCTGCATGTTTAAGAAATTAAACCCTGTACTACTAATGTTGAGTATCTACAGGGACTTCTCGTATGAGTCTGACAGTCTTGTAGGTTATGGTAACTGCTCAGCATTGCCCCAATCATTGTGTACCACGGCCTAATCAACTTTTGATTTTGTTGCTGGTTTTATAGATTGAATATGAGTTTTCTGAGCTTAGCTGATCAATTTTTAGATTAGATGCGTAGATGTAGCTGAGAGAAACTGCAACGGGCGAGTAGAGTAAAGAGAGAAGAAAAAAATTTCTCTTTACTCGCCAGTTTGCAGCCGCAACGGGAGAGTAGATATAGGATATACTCCAGTTTTGCTACAGTACACGAGAGAATTCTCTCTGAATTATAAGTATACTCGCACGACCACTTGAGAAAGCGTACGCCTAATACGGTTTGTTAGGAAAGCGTATTATATAGGAAGTATCCCTAGCAAAGCGTCTGATGTTACGCTCATCTAACGTACCGCCTCATAATACGGTTACCTGGAACAACGCCCCTTGAAGAAACGCAACATTACAATAGCGCTCCACAACACGGCGTATTATCTGGCCGCTTGACATTGTGCGCTTCTTTAGCATGCCGTCCAGTACATACGGTGTTGCAGAAGAACTTCTGCACATTAGACGTCATTCCTAGAAACCGTATTGAATGCATACGGTCACTTGCTTGGCCGCCTGGTGTATACGGTCACTTGCTTGGCCGCCTGGTGTACAAAGTACAATAAATAAAATTTAAAGGTCAGGTCAAAAGACAAACATTTTCTTAATGATTATGAAGATCAAAAGAAAAGGTTTCACACAGCTATGCATACAAGTGGAAATTAGCATACAAGTGAAATTTCCAAATCGTTTAAAGAAAAAAGGGAATGCCTGCCTCTGGACCTTCCAATTGGACCGTACAATGGTAGCTCGCATCATATACAACTGTCCCACGCTTAAACCATCTCAAAAGAGCCCTTGAACCTCTTCCACTACACCTCATTAACACAGAAACCACCGTGAGTGTTAGCTGTAAAGAAGAAAGAAGCATAGTTTACTTTCTTTCATGTTTGACGAAGTTAACTATTAATTACTAGCTTTAAGATAATTTTGCATAAATAGCATTGTGGTTGTTTTCTGCACAGAGAAGCTGAGAGATACAATTGATCAAAAGTTTATGAAAATAAGAAACTTCATTGGCATTTCTTAATAAATGAGACAAGATATTGAAAAGGTTACATTGAATTGAATGTACAATCAGAAAAAAGAGAGAGATTAGTTATTGAAGTGCTTACCGAATAAGCAAGAAATATCACGATTTTCCTTATGAAACAGGAAGTGCAGAAGAAGATGTAGATTGATCTGCGTCTATCATGGATTTGATGTAATACTCGCCTGCCTTGTATGAAGACCTGACCATGGGGCCAGATGCCACATATCGAAAACCCTGTCCACATTATGAAAGCACTCTAAGCAACAAAATTTACACAATGATTCCAAGATTGAATTTTAATAAACATTTGGGGACATCAACTGCAATGCAAACATCAATTTAGACAAAGACAAAACAAAGCTTTCAACGAAGGTGTGCATAAAAGACACTACACAATACTCACATGTAATACAAGGCATTTGACCTGGACGCCCCATTTCCATACGGTCATCTAAATGGCCGTATAACCAGGCGCTCACTTAGGAGCACTGCCAAAATATTATCGCTCTTCTGTTATGCCGCCTCACTCAACACACGGTCATCTGGGTGATCGTTTCATATGTAAGCGTCTTTCATCGACAGCGTATCTCGTAATACGGTCATCTAGACGCAACAATTACTTACGACCTTGTATGAAGCCGTATCTCGTAATACGGCTACCCAACTAAACGCTCAATCATACGGCTTGTTAACTGAGCGCATTAATATTTGGCGCTCACTCGAATGACCATATGGTTCCGCGCTCTTCTAACTGAACGCAAAACAACATACGTTACGATAACTAAGCATCCGTGTTATCTTACGACCTTCTAAGAGAACGCTCAATATCATACGACTACCAAGAAGAGCGTGCGAGTAAAATTTTCTCCCCTACTGCTGTGGTTTTTTAGCCAAAGACCAAACAAAATTTAGTTTTTACTCGATAGGGTACTCGCACCGTTACAGTTGCCTGAGGCATCTAACCGGTATATTTTTTGTAGACAATGGCTTAATGTGGTTAGAAGTCTGATGTGATTGGTATTTGCTGCCGAACCCGAGATAGGTGTAGAAGAATTATATATATAATACGAGTATAAATCAATGACATAGATAGTAGAAAGAATTCAAAATGTCGAAAAAACTTGATTATAGAGCGAAAAGCGAAAATTTACAAGAATCTATACACTTCGTTACACCACAATTCCCAAAATCAATAGCCAAAGTTGCTTGTTTAACCTAAACGAAAGCCCTTTTAACCGTTCCCACATCTATTACTATTACTGTGATACCTTGTCGGTCATATTACATGTGACAACAAATTCTCTTTTTCACTTCTCTTATCCAGATTTTTGCCTCCTTCAATCGTCAGTAAGAATGACAAACACGTGGTAGACTGTTTGGCTTTACCTTTCCATTAAAGCAGTGTCTGTTTCAGATAATGGTGCTGCAATACCAAATAAAATCAACTTTGAAACTCATACTTTATATTACAATAACCAACAAACAAAAAATGCCCAGAAGAAAAACAGAAATTAAACAATGACACTCATTGATCAGAGCCCAGAAGAAAAACAGAAAGGATAAAAAAAAACAATGACCCTCGAACAATCAGTGCAGGTGTACAAACCTAAAAATTGGAGAAAAAAATCTCACTGCTGATCTATATCCACATTAAACATGCAAACTTTCGTACACTTGGATCAAACAGCTAGGAAAATTAACAAGTGTGCCTTACATCAACAGGTAACTAGACCCAAAATGAAGTACCTAAGGATATATTATGGGGGTCTAATGCTAACACCTACAAAATATCAAGGGCGATACACCATGGAGAAAGTATTTAGGGTTTAAGATTCACATACCAAGCAGGTCTTCGTAGACATCTTCTAATAACGACGTATCCATCAACAAAGGAGGTGAGAAAACCTGATCCTGATCTTCCTCCATGCCATGAAACATTCTGCCTGGACCAGAAGATGCGTAATTTGAATCAAGCGTCGATATATAGCTATCAATTTGGCTGCCAAAATCATGGAGCGAGTCGGTATCATCTAAGATACTTGACATTTCCTCTGCAATAAAACCAGTGAGATTATTCTTTCTACGAGGTGGAGATGAAAATAGCCGTTTGCTCCTCACTTGAGCAGGTTTAGTTTCTGGGCTGATACTAGAGTACTTCATCCCTGAAAGAGGTACAAAATAATGTTCCGAACCATCAGAGGAACGACTGTCTTGTGACGATTCAGTGTTGCAGCAGGGCGCTGCTAGAGCAGCTTCCCTGACGGATCTCCTTAAATTCTGAACATATGAAAAATCAATGCCTGTGAAAAAACCCCGGGAATTAACACTTCTGCGTTCAGAGTAGTGATCAAGATAAGCCCATGCATAACAAAAATGGATGTAAAAGCATGATTCGAACAACCTTGAGGTAGACTGTCCACTTGGCTGTTCGGAAGAGACTGGTCAAGAGGTTTTACTTCAGACACATTTTCTACTTGGCTAACTTGAGAAGTTAACTGCCGTCTTTGAGCATTTCCAGCTTTTCCTGAAGAATTTGGAGTAGAACTAAATAGATGTGGGAGTTTAAGTGTAGGACTAGCAGTAACCTTTTCCAGCTGAGCATTCGACAATTTTGAAGTTATGTCAGACACCTCGTCGATGCTTTTCTCCTGCCCAGTTAAAGTATTCACATCACATCTATGAGTCAAACCTTCTCAATATGTTAAACATACGCCAAGAAAGTAGCTGCTCGAGTTTCAAATATATTCAGCTACAGCGCACTCACCGCTATCCTTCCACTACTACTTTGTGCCTGAATAGGGGAAGTAGACCGAACATGGTGATTGGTCATGGGAGGCAAAGTCGAAGAAATACTGTTCACTTCTTCTTGGAGCTCTGCAATTGAGTTCTTTATTGCAGGGGCAGCTTCCTTCAGTTGATTAACAAGCACCTACATACAAGTATAATTTGAGTGTATGAATGTATCAAGATTCCAGAGACATCAAACTTCAGATCATGAAAATTAAGTAAATAACCCTAACTTACCTTTATGCTAGCTAAATGTTGCCTATGTTCTGCAAGGGTTGTGGCCAAAAATTCAGCATGTACACTAGTACCGCCATCATGGGGGCTTCGTAAAAGTTCCGGACCCTCACCATCATTTGCCTTGACCTGCAGTACCAATGTACCATCAGATCAAGAAAATCTAACAACCCATGCTTATCAAGAAAGAAGATAATATAAGTACCAGGTTAACTCCAGTAAATTAAAGTAAGTTGATAATGTGAATATAATGACTTGGACAGCAGTATACTATTTAGTAGTTTTTTCAAAAGCCACACTATATTAGAAACACAGCTCAGAAAATACTTTGAGAATTTTTGGATACCATTCTTATTCTAAGGTAAACCTGCGAGCTTTATATACATGATCAGCTCCTTCTTTCTTTTGCATGCTACATATTTCTGCTCTACAAACACTTACACAAGGTAACATACCAGATGGAGAGACTGCTTATGAATACGTTGTAAAGCATGTGTCCAGCGCCTAAGAATTTCTGCAATGTCAACAGTAGGATGAACCCGTCCACTTCTGTCATCCACTCGGGAAAGTACTTCTTCACTTGATTGGATATGAGTCGAAACAGATCCATTCACCGATTCTCTGTCATCTGCATGCGTTGACGCCGTGTCCCCAGAGTGAATAGACAAGACATCTGGATAAGGAACTTGACAACTTTGATCCATCGCTGCAAGCAAAGATGATCCGGATATTCGGTACCTGAATGAAATTGTTGATTTGCAGAGTTGGTCAGACAAGTACCAATTAGAAACACTAAGAAATTTAAAAAATAATAATAATAAAAATAAAAAAAGAGCTTCACCTATGTTCACGATGAGCAATCAAATCCTCAATAGGACCTGAAGCAAGAACTTCATGCTGACCTAAGTAATACCCAATAAGTTGATATTAGAGTTAGACTTCAGTAGGCACAAATAAAGAACTAACATAATTAGCTCAGAACCAGTTGGGGGAAGTTTACAACTAAAATAGTTATTACTGCTGGATGTCCAATGTCAATAATATGTGCTTACTCTTGCGCGCAAGTAAAGACTCCCATAAGCGAGTTGCCTTGGAAACCAAATGTGAATTCTGACCCAAGGAGCTAGAAACACGGTCATCCCACAGTTCCCCATCTAATTTGGCTTTGTTTCTCAAATCCTGTAGCTTTTCCAGCTCTTGCTGCAAATACGCCTGTGTTGCAGGAGTTGGAAAAGAATGTAAGAACCTAAAAACCTAAGATACATAATAATAGGATACATTGGAATTCAAACCCACTCAGGGGGGAACATACAGGAGTTACCATTTACCTCTTCTGCACAAAGACCACGAAATTCAGCAGTCATTTCGTGAGCCAGGTTAGACCACATAGCTTGCCTATGCACAGCCGTCTCAGCATTTTTCAGAAACTTCCTTCGCTCAAGTGCTATCCTAGCCTATTTTAACACAATATAGTCATGAGTGACCAAGATGAACGTTATGAGGTTAATCAAGTGATGACAGCATAGATAAAATGTCCAAAGTCTTAGAAAAAAATACTGTGGACTAAATAATAAATATTAACAGAAATGAACCACGGATAGTACACAAGGATGAAAAATTGTAGGTGTTTTTAAACTTACTATAATTGGTAAAGATATTTCATCTCAACTCTCAAGTATACAGCTTCTCACGAATAAGTACATAATAATCCCATGTTAAGAATAACACTGGAACACAGATTACCTTTGTCACAGGAAGCAATGTAGCTGCATGAGAGAAAGCCACATCAGTTAACGAAGCAGGTAACGGATTAGATGCTACATCAGCTGCAAAAGTTCGTCTATGAACCTCCCGTAAAGCATGCAATGAAAGTTGCCATAAAAGCTCAACAAATCTGCAAATACAAATTGCACTTAAAACCAGTGTCAAAACCATAATACTACACTCCAAAAACTAAGAATTATATTTAACATGTTCTGGAATATCCATGTTCAGTTCCACCCCACAACAATTTGTCTTTCCAGCATTTCATATAGCTAAAAGAAAGATAGAGTTAGTTAGACTGTTGGACCAAAATTTGAATTCATATAGTCTCTAGGACACATATTTTTTTCTTTAGTATCAAGGACCACACAGTGAATTTCAGTATGTGTACCTCTTGTTTTGGTATCCACAACAAAATGAGGTATGCATTTTGAAATGTGCATAGTAACTTAGCTAGTTTGGTCTTTTTGCCTAAGTGTGTCTTAAAAACAATGAATTCAGTTTTTTTGGTCCTCTAACTAAGTTTCTAAGAAAACAACAAATGACTACATTGCATACCTAGCTAATAAATGCAGTTATATCAAAGTTGGTTACAAGATTTATTTTCCTGAATCTGAAACTCAAAAGAATACCATTAGAACCAAACTCTGCATTTGTGAATTTAAACTACCGAACCTTATAGCGACGTTTATTAGAAGATATAAGCTAGTAAAGAGCTCAAGTACAACAAATGACAGAGTGTGGAGACCCTTATACCGGTTATCATGAACAAATGCAAGCTAGAAATGAAGATAACATTAGCAGTTTACAGCAGTTGGCTGAAACACAACAATGACAAAGTGTAGAGACCCTTATATCAGTTACTGTATGGAAATTCAAGCTAAAAATGAACAAATACAATGGCAAACTAACTCTACCTTGGTCCACAACACGTCGCCAGCGATGAAACCCTAGAATTACTCCTGGGTAATGCCCCCTGTGATTCTAACTCATTTATAATCGCTTGCACAACCTGAAAAACAGAACCTATATCTTAATTTTACAACCAAAAAAAAACATTTAACCTCCATTTCACTCAAATTCACATACAAATTTAAATCTCATAAACCTAATTTTCGGAAACATTACCTTTCGGAAATCCCTTGATTGTGCAGAATCAAAGATCGGCCATACTTTATCAAAATCCTGTTAAGATCTAAACCATCAAAAACCAACAAATTGAGGAAATAAAAGAAAAAAAAAATATTAATCAAGAGATCTAAGAGAAAATTTACTTTAGAAGATTGAATTGGTCCTCTTAATGAAGATAAAATGAAATAAAGTAATTGTTCACCCAATTTAGGGTTTGAATGACGAAATAAACCAACTCTAGGTGTAGTACTATTAACACCATTCATGTTGTTGTTGTTTCCTGAGGCTACACCAAGAACTGATGGATCAAGACCCAATAATAAACAATTTGTGTACATTGCAGACTCTAGTTCTATTTCTCTCTCCTTCTCTCCCTCCATTTCTTCTTCTTCTTCTTCTTTCTCTCTAAAGTTTTTCACTCTTTTTCTGGTTTTTGATTTTGATTTTTCTGTTTTTTCGAATTCGAACGAATTTTTTATTTTGTTTTTTCAAGTTTTTTGTTTTTTCGTCGAGACGTACTTGTAAACTGTGTAATTGGAATACGCTCCTTCTAAACTAGCAATTTGAAATCGCTACTTTCTGCTTCAAGTTGAAGTGCTTTTTTTTTCTTAGTTCATGCCTAAACCAATGCAGTGAAATTTACACTGCCAACTTCAACTATCTAAGTATTTGGTATTGGTTTTTTTTTTAAACATATTAATAGTAATATTTATTCATTGTAGTATTCGGTAAAGTTTTTGAAAAGGTTTTTTATGTAAAATATTTTTAAAATTTTGAAACCTTTAAAAGTTAGGGAGGAGAATTTTTAAAAACTTTGAAAGCAAAAACTATGATCTCATCGTAATTTCATATCTTTTTTTATATCCTTATTTTATTTTATAAATAATAAAAATTATCCTTAAATGTATACCCTATTTTTTTTTCTATATTTTATTCTTTAAATATTATTATTTTTTATTTTTAAACTATATCTTATATACCATTTTAATTAAAAATTCTTTAATCTATCAGTAGTATATATAAGAGTAAATATTATTTAATTATTCAATTTTAGCTTGATTTTTGTTTGGAAATTATATCTATAATAAAAAGTGGTCAAAAAATAATTTTTAATAATAATAAAAATAAGTAAGTTTAATATGATATTTATATTTAATAGTAAAAAAATCAATTATTTTTAAACTCAGTAAACTAGAATAAACTATTTATTTATTTTAAATTTGTTATAACAACAATAGTAAAACCTGCTATTTTATCAAACACAATTTGATCACTTTTCTAATCAACTTTAACTTTTAGTTTGTATTCTACTAAACGTTCAACTGTTTTGTTCACACAACACAACACTGTAATCATACAACAGAAAAAGATTTTATAAAACTCACAGCAATACCAAATTAAGGTAATGTCATCACCTTAAAATTTGATACAATTTGTGGATATTGATCGCATATTCTGAGGTAAACATAAAATAAGGTAAGTCTTTATGTATTTGTTTCTTTCCTTACCTATAATATCTCTAAAAGTTAACCTTAACCAGTAATCTCAAAAAAAATAATTAAAAAAACAAATAAAAAAGATTAAATTAAATTATAAATTGGTAATCCTAAAGTTTCAATCCAACCACAGGACTAAACAAATATGTATTATGATATTTACCGCTGATTCATCAATTATAAATTAAGAATACCACTTCTTAATATAAAAGTAATAACTTTAATATTACTTTTAAATATTATTATAAGGTTGAATACCATATTTTTATTTTATTTTATATATTTCTAGTTTTTGTTAACCGGGACTTATAAGAAGAAATTTTAACTCATATTTTCACTTGATAATAAAATTTTATTTATAAATGCTTTCAGTTACTCTCCGATAGTCTAGTAATTTTTTCTGTGCTTTTAAGCGTTTGTGCCGCTGTAAATAACTCGAAGAGTATTGGCTCTTTGATAATCGATATATGCAATCAGTTTTTTTATTTAAACGATAGGTTTCTAGAAGTCGTTTTAATAAGGAAAACACGTTCTACAAACGTGAAAAGAATGGAGGAGGTTTGATCAATTTCAAAGCTTTGTGAGGATTTACAGAAGAATCTGCTTCCTTGTCAAATGAGAAACGAAAATTGAAACGTGGGAAGACGACACCTAGAGCTAGGTAACTTACGTCAAAGCCGGCCCAGGATAGAGAAACGTTGAACTGTGTTTTCTTGTTAGTGTTTTTAAAATGTTATCATGGCTAATAAGATTATAAAATCAAAAATGTTATCAGATAAAAAGGCAAGCATCTGTTTTTAATGTTCTTCATGCCACGTACAATAAGGCCAAGTAAGGGAGGATCCAAAATTATGAGTATAGAAAAGAAAACTTTGGTAGGGGTGCAAGTAAGTATAAATGGGCTTGGAGGCCCAATTTCCTTAAGATTTTAGGCTGGGGAGTGTTGGGCTGGGTATGTAGTTGCACACCCATATTCTCAACTAGATCTGCTCCTAGATAAGAAAAAAATATTTTTCTATGGAATTCTTTTTTTGTTTTAAAATATTCTCACGAAATTAGATGTTCCTCCAAATAGGTTGTTAAATTTAAACCCAAGTAATTAGTGTCACATTTCCCAAATGTCCTAGTAATTTTTTTTTTTTGGAATGCAACAACGACAATAGTGGTACAAAACTTATTAGCCGTACTCACTTCTGTCTTGAAGTGTAATACCTACTCTTCAGGTAATTGGAAACGAAAGACTTCGGCATATGAATTCAGGAATCCATACATCATATACTATATGAATTCAGTATGCAGCACAATGCAAAACCATAACAACACAAGAACATCGCCATACTAACTCTCTTTATTAATGTTTACTCGAAAAGGAAAGATATGTGATCTCTCACTTACTACTTGGATTCACAATCCAAAAGTTACTACAATTGCACTCAAAATCTAAGTACAGTCTATAGTTTCCTATCTTTGGCCTTAATTGGTCTTATCGTACTAAAATAACAAGCAAATGGCTTTATATATGGCCTTACAAAGCCTATATTTTGTTCATATCGTCCAAAATTAGTTCCAACTGCACCCACTAAGTGCATAACTGGCCATGCATGTACTACTCCTTTCTCCTCTAAGGCGCATATATTTTCCTTAACTTTAGGAACGTGTTATGAGCATTTATTTTTACTACCTATACTCGACCTAACTCGTGTGCAACTTCATTCATGATAGTATAAAGCTTTACAACCGTTCTAACTTTTCTTTGGTGCGCTTGCAACACATGCCCAATTTTGCCAACTGTTTGGCATGATCTTCTAAATTTTCGGTTATTACTTAGCATGCATGTTCATGTATCTAACCGTCAAAGTGATTTCCCATTAACATTGATGATACACCTTGCATATAGCGGAATACCCGAGTTTGTCACATTATTTTTCTCTAAGTATCATGCCACTGACTTGAGATTTACTTTGGACGCATCATTGACTATAATGACTTACCCCAATTTTCCATATGCCTTGGACTTGCATTTTGACCAGAATAATTCCCATGCATTATCCTAATATTTCCTTTATTGGATACATCATTTCTTCTTGAATGACGCATCATTTTTTAGCCAAGTGACGCAGTGCTAACATACCACCCGTACTAGTTGAATTTGATGTCCTCTTCGAAGCCTTAAATTGAGTACTATACTGTACCCAAACTTCAACACTTGAGAATCTTAATAAAAATTCTGAATTTCGAACGAAAATAACACTAAGCTTGTGTCTTTTCTCAGCTTTTCGGAACTTAGAAAATCTATGCCATGTCTTGATCCCATGATCTCAGGTCCTTTTAGGGATTACCAGGTCCATATTACGCATCCTAGCAAGACATATATGACACCCCGTAATTTTCATATGAGTATACTCTGGGATACGTCATTATACGATATGAGACATCATTTTGAGCATGTGGTGCTTACTTTGTGATGCATCATTGATTATAATGATGAGTCATCTTAAATCAGCGATGCACACTTGGTAAAAAGTGATGTATCTTGTCTCAAAAATCATCATTTGGGAATGATGTACCTTTTATGATGCTTCATCTCGAACAATTATGCATCATCTCGAACTTGTGATGCATATTTTATAAAAGTGATGCATATTAAAGCTTAAGAATGCATCATAATGATCCATTTCGTAGGTGGGACTTGGTCCATGGCAAACATTTCCCAAATTTCTAAATGTGGAAATGCGAATAAGTCTTATATAAGGAGGGGGCGTTTCCCAAGAACTAGAATGCATTATTATGGTGCATCTCGAAAGTGGGACGTTTGCCAATAACTAGACATGCATCAAAATCCGAAAGATGCATCTACTTGCAATCCTTTATATCGCGTAAAGGAGGTTGGAGTTGGTAAATAACAAACGTCTCCTGAAATTGTATATGTATAACTGTGAATTGGACTTATATACGAATGAAGTGTTGTTTGAAGGTGCATCAAAGCAGAAATGCACCATTTTCCCTATGAAGTGTACCCAAGGATGCATTATGATATAAAGGCATCATTATGTTGTGTTGTTTACCCGAGGATACATGCATTAATATGCAAATTCATAATGTTTCTACGTTGCTTACTCAGAAATGCAATATTTTCGTATGTTGCTTACCCGAGGACGTATTATGATAACACTTGATTGATCACTTGGATTTTGAAATTGTGACATGAGTTGGATACTATTATTGATGTGAATTACACATGCACAACGTGTTCGAATGGCTCCTTGACTTTTGGACTTAGTTACGAGTTCTAATTGATGAACCACGGGCATGCTTGATCCCTTCGCGGTACGAAGTTGGGTATATAAGTCGTATTACGGTCCAATATTTTTGGTAACTCATATCATCTGGCTCAACATGTGAAACAAGGGATGATTGGTATCATACTTGATGAGGTAGTTGCAGTCCATTTATTGGATGCTCATACTACCTATCAAGTTATACGATATTGGCATGTACAAATTACGAATTGGGCATGGCCAGGAAAAGAAGCTAACCAGATTGTAAGTTAGGGAAACTTACAAAATCCACTTGCATCATAGGGATGATGCACGACAAGGATGGCATGTGGATGGTTGTTGCATGATAGGTGCATTATTTGCATTAGTTTGATACTCTAATTCATTGCTTTCTTGTTAGTTTTCATATTATTATGCTTTGATTTTGTTTATTTTTAAGTTCCTTAGGAGTTTTGGAGTTCATTCAACTAAAGAAGAAGAAAGGAGCTCATTACGACACAAAATGAACAAGGAAGTCAAGTTCTACAAGTGAAGAAGGGACAAAGACCAAGTTCAACTTCTTCAAAAATCCAGAGTTTCTTATCATCATATTGAATAGAATTGAAAGACGAAGCCAACGCAAAAAGAATGAGGTCATTCTGAGTTTGTATGAGGAAGTTATGAGTAAAACAACCGAAAGAAGTAAGTGAAACGCTCAGCAAAATAATCGGTAGATAATGTGAGCCCGTGTTGACCGATTATGGGCTGTTTTGGAGAAAAAATCTTTGTGTACTTTATAAAAATGATCGGTAGATAATGAGGGGGTCGAGATTACCGATTATGGACACTTTGAGAACATGATTTCTTTGTATACTTTATAAAAATAATCGGTAGAAAGGTGGGGAATGAGTCTACCAATTATAGCACGACGGGAGTCACTTCCAAGACACGTTTTTGACTTCTAAATCAAGGTATTATGGTCCCACTAGGACTCTAATACCTACTTTTGATGAGGACTATATAAGAATACTTCCATAACCCTAAGAGATCATCTTTACACTATCTTTTTACACATCTTTACAAGGAGAACAAGGACCTAGGGATTGGAGTTGCAATTGATCATCACGATTTCTAGGGTTTGCTTTACTTGCTTTCTTCTATATTTTCCATGGATTTTGAGAAATCCATGATGATCTAAATCTTTCTTATTGGTTAAGGATGTAACCTAAAGTCATGAACATGTTATCCAATTAATACATTAGTCATGTTATTCACTCTCTTGTATATCGTTCAAGTTTTACTACGTATAATAATTATTTGATTGTGTTCATATAATATGATTAGTTAATTCGCATGTTTGAGTCGCGAATTAAATATCTTAATAACTACTCTATAGCTAATTAAGAGTCTTAGATAATTTTATTAAGAACCCTAATAACTAGTAGTAATTTGTAATCACTAGCGGTGAGAATCGTGAAGGAATTCAGAAGTAAAACTTGAATATGCCACGATTGTGTTTGTATGACCTATGAGTAACCCGTCTCACAGAGTTTAAAGCTTTCTTCAAGTTGAATCTCTTAGCGATAAAGCATTAGGTTATTTGGTAGAAAAGAATTCATATATTATCGATTGCGATATTTGTTGATTTATGGAGACGTAATGAAGTGTTGACACCGATTGGGGATACTTTAGGGTTATTGGTAACATGAGAGAGTGAATGATGATACTGATGTTTGATTGCATAGCATGTGTAATGATGGACGGTGAATTCCTTAACCAACTTTCTATTATAATATTTTCTTAAACACTCTTAGCTTCAGTTTTAGTTTAAATTATTTTGAACAACAAAATCCCCCCAGTTTATATAAGTTTTCAAGTACGAATAACAATCCATATCTCCCTGTGGATCGAATATGTTCTTACAACTATACTCTTATTTATAATTGTGAAGTGAAAGAACTTGAAATAATTTTGCTTGGATGACAACCAACCATTGCACCCTTGGAGAGCAAGATCAGTGCATGCATCCACTACATGGTCGAAGCGGAGTAAGGAGCAAAAAATAGGCTTGTAGTGGCATATGTACTAGTCCAAGGCGTGAAAAGTTCTTAGATTATACTTGTGAGTATGTGATGCATACGAAATGCATCACCATTGTCCGTTATGGCTTTGCACCCTTAGCAGAACAAGGGGTAATTTTGGGACGGTGTGGAGATACATCTAAAATATCATACTCGTAAAGCATGTACGGAAAGGAAAATCGACGTGCATTTACTTGGTAAGAAGTACAATTTTATAGCCCAGCTACTCGTTCGTGTGGCACATCAGAGAGTTTAGGCCTGCCGACTGCGACTCTAGGAGGCGAAGATTTTTCGGTCCGTCACACCATATATCATTGCACAAAGCATTTTCAGTGTTTTATTGCTGCAATTTCTCTTTAAATTCAACAAAACCTTTATCGAATCACCTCTTCCTTGAGTATATGATTCTTGCAACCCCAACAACTATTCTTTAATTAAGTACCCAGGCTTAGGATCTGACTTTCCTTTTTGGATTAGCAAACTTTTCAAGATGCAACCTATGCATACTTCTTTAAAAGTTTTACAAAATATATCACTTGTCTAATCATCGGTTTTGGCTAACCACTCCTAGACTACCTTTCGAAGAATATAAGTTTCCTTATCTCTTCAAACCAGCGTCAATTCCATTTGAAGATCATTGTGAACTTTTTAAATTTTGAATGACACTATACTCATTCCCATGATTGGCAGACTTACACTAGTATTGTTACTAACGTCGCAAAACAACATCACTGTCTTACTCGCATCATTCATGTACTTGCATTTGCCTTCATTGCGTAGAACTTATTATAACTCTTATCCATAACTCTTTGCCTAATGTCTCCCCACAATGAACTTAGCTTGACATTAAGGTAAACAGGAAACATTTTTACTTAAACACTACCTTTCATTTATTAATTACTTATACATCACATACTCCAACCTTCTTAGCCAACATGGCTTTAGTACAAAAGGAAATAACCAAAGCAAATTACATTGCCAATCTATCAAAGTATTGCAGCAACATGAAGACATATCTTCGCCACATATACTTGACTCTAACCTAAAAATAAAATAAAAAGCATAGCTAAAACAAAAGAATTTCTTTCAACCTAAGTACGTAATCCCAATGCTACTAAGTTTAAGTTCTTTCCTTGGATACAAAAGAAGCATGTTTCTTTAGTTAGAACTTGACTTGTATTGAGGTTCTTTCAATAATTTGAAGCATTGAAACAATTTAGTGTCAAGTAATTACCGTACACAAGTTACTTCCAAAGATTACTTTGAACTGTTACAGTTAGGCATGTGCGTACGAAGTTGCAAATTCCTGAAGCAAGATTCAAACTTGTATCTCAAGTTTGATCAATCCTTGAGAATAATGATTAATGAATTATGTTAAGAATATCAATTCGTAAGCATGTGAAAAGTTTTCCTTGAAAACAAAGAAGGAAAGTGCATAAATACCAAACCTAGTTTTGGTTGATTTCCACTTATGGGTTCACGAGATCAATTGAACAATAAGTCTCAGTAGAAACTTTTCACGTTTATGTGTGCAAACTCAAGAGAAAGAAGGCATCAATAAAAAAAACATTCTAGCTTAGGTTCACGAACTCAAGCGACAAACAAGTCATAGTATAATTTCAACTTGTTTAGGTTTTCAAACTCAAAAACTAGGTTCACGAACTTACGTGAGCAAAATTCATCAGTAGCGAAACTACATGATTAGGTTCGCGAACTCAAATGTTGGGTTTTTGAACCTAGACTCTTAACAACTCACATTAGCTTTTTCTCTTAAACTTAGTTTTGAATTTCAACAAACAAAAGATTGAATCTGGAACTTCACTAGACTTAGCAAATGTTTGCTACTCTATGAAGACTTCCATATTTGCAATTCATTCATTACTAAAGTCTTTGACTTTGCAATGATACATAAAATATATGGAAGGGAAAAAAGTCTGAAAGAAAAATTAGTCTTCGTTACAAACCTTTGATGAAGTTCTTCAAATGATGTCTTCGTGTGATCTTCAATCTTCAAGGGTAACTTGAGTGAATTCTAAAACTGTACTACTTAACCTAATCTAATCTGAATCTGATTTTAATAGATTATAAATAAAAAAATAGTTTTGGGACCTAAAATATGACAACAAACTTGACGTACCAACACATTTGGGTTCAACCGAGCATTCGCTATAACACATTTAGTACTCTTTAATTTCAGAGATGTACAATATTATCTTATAAGTTAACTAAATAAATAATATAACTAGCATTAAAATTGCACTTACCTAAGTTATAATCATCTACTATTAAAATAAAATTAATTATAACTAGTTTTTTTTTGTGAATTAATCAATTTATATAAGAAACCGGCTAAGTGATTTGGAATAGATCATTAAAGGTTTTCATAAGAAGGATATGCCTCCAATGTAAGTCCAAATCACCATCTTCATTAGAAATACATAAGAAATAAATTTAAAAACTTGAAGAAAAAAATTCTCTTTTGTTGCCTCATTAAAAGCCTTGCCAAGGAAAACCCATGGTGGTAAACCCTTGACTAAGGAAAAGAGTACAATGCGGGATGTCCATAAACTATAATGAATTTAAAACTACCTAGAAGGATAAATTTCCATTTATAATTCTTCAAATTCATTGAAATTCTTCGTTCTCCATCGGTACCCAATGAGTTGTCTTCTAATGCTGGTTGAATGTATGTCGCCACAAGCAAGTTGTAGAAATTGAGCGTCTTCGCTCGTGATAAAACTATTAGTGTATGGTTCTGATCTCTTCTATCAGTAGCAAGACTAATATAAGTGTCACGATGGCTTGTACATGATAGAGAATTCTTCCTCTTGGCGATTGAGAATGTCGTTTTAGCTTTTTCTGCAATCAAGAACTTATAAAATGAGAAATGTATCTCCGAAGAAACGAAGATAGTTGTGTCATGATTTATAAAATTGGACCAAGACAAAACATATCCAACATCATGTTGTTTCACAGGAAAAACCATTCTTTCATGAAAAGAAGAACTACACATATGAATTAAACAAAAATGCAAGTAAAAGAGATGAAACAAGATGCTACAATAAAAAACTACTAAAAAAGGTTGAAAATCACTGTACATAATGAAAATCCTCTTATTAAAAAAAAAAAATCTTAACAGAAAGCAACTACGGATAACCTATACCAGAGAAAAATGAGCAAAGGTATTTACAAGGATAAAAATCTAGTGAATACAATACCAATTATAACTAGGTTTGAAACCTTTAGTAATATGAACACAGTTTTGGACCTTGTCAAACCGTACCTTTTCATACATAACCATGCTAACTCAAGAAAAAAACTCCAAAACATGGCTAAAACAGTTTAATGTCACGTTTTAGGTTTAATCTATATGTTTAGGCTTCAAAACCTACATGTTTATGTTTCGAAACCGATATAACAAGTGTACAAGAATTTTCCGGTTTTTTGGTTTCAAAACTAGGCTTAATTTCAGAACCACACTGAATTTTCCAAAATGCAAATTCATATAAGTTTTTTCCTTCATTAATTTGAGTTATGGTCATCGGTCATTCTTACTAAATTCTTAAATTCAATTTTCCTCAGACATATACAAAGAAACGCATGCTTATCATCATATGTATTGGTCCAAAGAGTGAGTACTTTCTTCAATAGATGGGTAAATCATGAGGTATAAAATACAAGTAGGATTATCAGTCTTCACATTACTAACCTCCTTTGGTGACGAAGGTCTTTATATATGTGATCGTGAACTCTTCATTCTTCAAAGTCTTTAATCTTCGGTGGTAAATGAATGTCGATGAGATCTGACCTATGTTTGTACTACCTAACTCTATAATAGACGAAATAAACTTCTTCACAATAACGCGTCACAAAATTGACAACCTAAGTAGAGTTTGACAATAAATACTCTAACACTCTTGTCATCCACCATCATATATACATATCTTTTCTTGACAAAAAAATTAATATTATAATCCCAATGTTGCCTGCGAAGGCTAAGACAATAATAAGTTCCACAATATCTGACTATGCATGTAACATTCAATAATATAGAAGAAATTATGGTCAATGGGACTCAAGAGAAACTCTAGAGGTTCAACAACGTAGGTTGTTTTACAATAGGTAACTGAGAAGAATGTGATAAGTGTATAATCTACATGTTTTGAGTGTCAAATCCATGCTTATATTAGCTATTATTGTTGCATATTACTCATTATTACTTTTTTTTCTATCTTATGTCTCATGTTAGGTGAATCAACCAAAAGAAGTGGAAATGGCTATAAAATTGTTAAAGAAGTGAAGTCTACTAATAGAGAATGACCAAAGACCAAGTAGAACTCGTCCAAATCCAGGAGTTCTTATCACAATCGTGAAGATAATTGAAATACGAAGCCAAAGCAAAAAGATTGGGGTCATTTCGAGTTTGGATGAAGAAGTCATGAGTAAAATAGTGAATCCAACTTGGATTTGGTTTCTGTTGGGCCTTATTGGGTCTGCGTGAGAAGGAAAGAAGAAATTGCGTTTTGGGCTTGCCTTGGACGTGAACAATAGGGTTTTTGTTGGTTTTTGAGGAACGATTTTTTGGGGACCTCTCAGAATTTAAGGGGACCCTTCCATGCTTAGGCCATCATTCCTACAAAGCTAAGGGGTGTCCTAATGGAAAAACATGACTAAGTTACCTTTTATTAAACTTATCATAATCTAATAACCATCTAAACCTAAACATATATAAATCTAATACTAATCTTAAATATAAACCTATTTCATATAAACAACAACAAACTCAAACCCTCTTTCTCTTTTCCTGATCGAATTCTCAAAATAAAATCCTTCTCCTCTTTTCCCTCTTCATCTTCCAAACTATTAATTGTCGATTTGTAAACGATTTACATTAGAATGTAATTCCTGACGAACCCAATCATTTTTTATATGTTTTTGACTGTTAATTTGAGTTAAAATCATAAAATTATGGGTTTAAGAAGTGGTTCCAGTGTAAAGCTCGGTTAGGAACATTTTTATAAAACCCTAACGAGCTGACCGAACTTTCAGTTTAGGAAGAACATCAAGAACAGTTCGGCTGGGAAGAAAAAAAAATTCCCAACCGAACTTTCTACTGTTTTTCATTTTCCTAGACGAACTTTTATCAACCTAACCGAACTTTTTCCAAAACTCTTCTGCTCTTACATTTTCTTTATTTTCCTAGCCGAACTTTTATCTACCTAACCAAACTTTCTACTTTTTTCCATTTTCCTAGCCAAACTATTATTGACCCAACCAAACTTTTTCCAAAACTCTTCTGTTCCTGCATGTTCTTCATTTTCCTAGCCGAACTTTTATCGAGCTAACCGAACTTTTTCCAAAACTCTTCTGCTCCTATATGTTCTTTATTTTCCTAGCCGAACTTTTATCGACCTAACCGAACTTTTTCCAAATAATTCTAATTCTCTAACACAACACTAAATATAACTCAAATGTTTTATATAATCTAACTAATCTAATCTACAACTAACAATTAATTAATTTAACTAACTTTAATTATTAAATTCTAATTAAGTAAGGGTATTTTGTCCATTAATAAAACTATATGGATAAGGGGTGCTATGATTTACTTCATAGTGACCTTATAAAAAAGAGGGGGATGGTCCCCTCAAATTCTTAGAGGTCCCCCAAAAATCGTTCTTTTTGAAGAGGTTAAGTCTCATAGTTGGATAATAATAAAAAGGAGGTGAAAGAGTTTGATGAGGTTAGGTTTCCTAGTTGGATAGACATCAAGAGGAGGTTACCAAAGCTTATATAAATGGGAGCCTACGTACAATTTTTTAAACAACTTCTCCACAGAAAAGAGAGCAAATTTTGGTTTATCCCTTTATAGATGGTGGATCTTTTGACTAGGGATAAAATTATAAAATCGCCATCTTCCCAGTAGTAGAAAAATAAAAATATCCGTGCATATTTCTAACTTTATATCAAAACTTGAAGTACTGTATTTCAACATTATTCTGCAAGAACATTAAGAATGCAGTCTCTACAAATAACTTTAGGTGTTTTATACTGATCCTGTAGCCTATCTCTCTCTCTCTCTCTCTATATATATATATATATATATATATATATAATACTTATGCCATATTGAACTGGTCTCAAGTCATATAACTTTCATGGTTGAATTCCTTGAACTTGTCTCGAATGTGCATTAATGTTCATACTCATATTCAAATTCTTATTTAAATAAACGTCAATTTACTGATACACAGGTTCTACAAGTTGCTACATAAACCTTCAGTACATGAGGTTTACTTACAGATTATATGATCTTCTACTTGGAATCACTAAGCTAATTTATATTTATTCCCAGCAGAATACTACGAATTTACCTAAACACCTCCTTAATTCAAGATTTGATATACACTTCTTGGAATACACAAGACTCGCAAAGTTAACTCATGCCAAGATCAGAGTTGTTCATGCTAACCCCTCAGAGGTCTTGAAGCAGCTTCAAGCGTACAAGGCTGAAGCTGGCGTATCCAATGCCAACATTATCTACTTTCAGCGCTAGAAAAAACTAACTCCTTTGCTTTTTATTGCTTGCGCTATCAAGTGCCAGCCTCGCCATCACCACCTAGCGCTAGCAATATCTAGCGTTGTTTCGTCCATCGCTGACGTTGTCAAGCGCCAACATCATTACCATCTGGAGCTAGAAATAGCTAGAGCTATGCCACAACGCCAACATCATTATCATCTAGCGCTAGCAACAACTAGCGTTGTACCTACTATCGCTGGCGCTGTCAACCGCCAACATCATTATCACCTGGCACTACTCATTGTAGCGCCACACTCTCTATCGTCGGCGCCTTGCAGTTCTAGCATTATCATCACAGCGCTAGCTATAGCTAGTGCCATCCTTCCCCGATAATGGTACACTCGTATTAGTCCAACTACGCCTATCTATTTTGTGATACTAGCATTAGTGTTGTACCAATTCGTTCACCCTGCTTGCTCATACATTTAAGTCTGAGCTATCCTCTTGATGCTCTGAGTCATAAATATTTACAAGTGAGCCTCCTATCTTAGATCACTTATAACACCACCATTGATCATTCATACCATTACTGAGTACCCGACTTACTCAAAAATGCATGTGGTTGGCATTACTTCTTACAGATCATCGCTACATTTATTGCTTGGAGATCATCGCTCACAACCAATTTCTTAAATCTTATCGTTCATGTCCTATTTATCAGAGTTTAATGCTTAGGACATGTCTATGCATCAAGGATTAACACTCAAATCATATCAAAACATCAGCTACAGAATGTTATCCAGATAACATTAACATCAGCGCCAACGTTACCCAGGTGACATTGGTGCCAACATTCTCGCGCCAGCGCTAGCACCACTCTAACGCTAACACCTCTCCAGCGCTAGCACCACTTCTGCGCTAACGTTACCCATGTAATGTTAACACCATTATTACTTGTTGCTAGCAGCGCCAACCATATTTCCAGGTATGCTCATGGCGCTAGCCTAGTGCCAACGCCAGCGCCATCTTATCAATCCTTGAGGAGGCGTCACTACTCTTAGCACCGTCTTCAAGGAAGCGTCATTTCTCCAATGACAAACCTTGACTTCAAATACTTCTAAATTTGTGTTATTTGAAAATCTTGCTACTTTTGAGTTTGCATATGACTATTAAACTTACTATTTTCATTAGACTTGACACTGATCAGTCTAGTTAGCCACTTAGTGAACTGAGCGACCTGCCTCACTAATTTAGTAGGTTATGGTCATGACTTAACCAAAATAGTAGTAGTTCATGACTTCACTATTTTCTACAAGATATCAAATATGTCATATGGAGAGATTTTTATTGGAGTATTAGTCTGGCGGTCTACGACAACGTACGATGTGGCAACACATCCATGACAAGAAAGTAATAAGTAGTAGGACAGTTAAGAGCAGATGAGAGGATAAGGAGTAGTGGTCATATAGTCCTCCTGACTTACAGGACATGACTCCACTATAATATCCACGACCATCACTTTTCCATCTCTTTGTAACTTCCACAACTTACGATAAATCAGTGTGGCTACGACAAGACTATAAAATAGATGGTTTCATCTATTCAAAACAAGTGATGGAGGAACTAAGAACGTAACAGAGTTCTATCCTAGAGATAATCCAGTTTACAATTGTGCATGCAGTCTTCAACTACACACCATCACTTTCTCATCACACAATGATTTCTCATCCTTCTTTGCTTCCCGGCCCCCCCCCCCCCCCTAAGATCAACCCATCATCTCCATCTTTGTGACCGAAGCAGCGCGTGAACGACCATTTCTTGGTTTAGGCTCGTCCTGTTCAATTTTGATATCTCGAACCTACAGAAAGTACTCTTTTGCGGTACATTTGTTTTCACCCTAAAACCCTTAAAGGGGGGAACTAGGATATTTTATCTTCTTCTTCTCCTTTATTCTTTTCTTGTATATTTTCCATGGGTTTTAGTAAGCCCATGAGTAGCCGATTCTTCTATTGGTTGGAGATGTAATCGGAAGTTATAAACATGGGAATTAATCTGGATGGTTAGTTTTAATTTTCATTATCTTTTTTTATCGTTCATGCTTTACTACGTATAACAATTATGTGATTGTGTTTATGTTATTTGGGTACGTTTAAAATCGCGAATGAAATATCCTTAATATCATATCTATAACTAATTATGAATCTTAGGTAATTTTATCAAGAATCCTAATAATTAGTAGTAATTTGTGATCATTAGTGATGCGAATCATGAAGAAAGTCACAAGTAAAGCTTGGACTAGGTTAAATAAGCTATGATTGTGCGGCGTATTTCCTATGAATAACTCGTCTCAAAGATATTAATGTTTTCCTCAAGTTGAATCTTTTAGCGATTAGCACTAGGTTATTTGGTGGAAAATAATTCAGATATTAGCGATTGTAGTATATGTTGACATATGGAGGCGTAACGAAGTATTACATCGAGTAGGGATACTTTAGGGTTATTAGTATGAAGAGAGAGTAGATGTTGATTCTAATCGATTGATGAACATGTATGAAGATGGAAGATGAAACCTCTAACCAATAGTTTTTATTTTTGTTCACAACCTTTATTCACTTTGTTTTTAGTTTCTTTTAATTTAGTTTAGTAATTCACAACCCTCCTTTTAGTTACATAAGAAGTTGAAAATAAATAACAATTATATTTCCTCGTGGGAACGATCCTTACTACCGCTATATTACTAGTTAATTAGTGGGAAATATCTTAACTAATTTATTGCACTTACGACACACATCAAGTTTTTGCGCCGCTGCTGGGGAACAGTGAAAATTGTTTTTGTTTGAGATTTATTTATTTTGTTTTATTTTAGTGTTTTTCAGTTTTTAGGTTCTCGTGGTGGGAACAATCGTTGGTGGAATTCGTCAAATGTGAAATGCTGAAGGTAGATTCGGAAAACAAATTGTATTTTTAATTAGATTTTTTTCCCTACTTTCTTATCTAGTCGTCATGTTTCCTTATGGAAATAACATGCATGATGCACAAGATCAAGCATATTATGGTGGAAATCAGTTTAGTTATACTTCTCAATTTTTTGATAACTTCCAACCAACCATGGGATATAATCAAAAAATTTGTTAGTTTTGATCAATACAGAATCTTTTTGGTGATTTTCATGCATACCAACAAACTTATGTTGGCATGTAGGTCAACAAACGCAAAGAAGGGATGACAATTATACTTCTAACTGGCTCCACTCTAGTTGTATGCATATTTTAGATCAACTACAAGACATGCACTAGTACACAAATGATTTGTTGACACTTCATTCATTTTCACTCATGGCGTGTCAAATCTATTCGTCTTTTTGTGTATTTTTGGACACGCCAGTATTTGTGTGTCTAAATAGCACGAAATAGCCACGCCATAAGTCGAAGGCGTGTCTATATGGTGTCAATAATCCTAAGTTTTTATCCCATTTGGCGTGACAATTAGTTCTCTATAGACACGCAAATAGTTTTTAACGTGTCTACTATGTAACCTATAGACACGAGATATGTCTTTTAACGTCTCTACTGTGTAACCTATAGACACGCAAATAGTTTTTAAAGTGTCTATTGTCTAACCTTTAGCCACGAGATATGTCTTTTAACCTGTTTACTGAGTAACCTATAGACACGAGATATGTCTTTTAACATGTCTTATGTGTAACCTATAGACACGTAAATTATTTTTAAAGTGTCCATTGTTTAACCTATAGACACACAAATTGTTTTTAAAGTGTCTATTTTTCTATCTTATAGACACACATTATTAGTTTAGCGTGTCTATTTGTTCTATTTAACCACGCCAATGCAATATTTGATGCAATCTTTTACCGTACATTCGTTCTAGACTAGGTGAAGATGATGGAATTTCCGTCGTTCATATTAGATGCAAGACCACCATCCACGTGGTACTATTAGGAGCCTCAATTTCTTTCCAAAAATTTATCATTCCTAAAAATTAATGAAACGTGTCTAGATCCTATACCGTGCACGTGTTTTAATATGGATTAAAATGATGGAATATCTACCGATAATCTAGATGCATCCTACACCATCCACGTGGTTCCATTCCGAGCCGATTATTAGATACCATAAAAATAGTATATCATTAAACGTGGATAAGTCGCAAACCGTACACGTGTATAGATATCGGTGAAAGTTGATGAAATTTCAACCGTTCCGATTTGACGCACTTACTACCGTACACGTGGCACTAACTGAACCGTTTATTTCTTACCAAAATTAACTATTTTTAAAAAATGGATGTAACGTTGTAAAATTCTAAACCTTACACGTGTCGTGAACTAGGTGAAAGGCGATGTAATCTAGGCCGTTAAACTAGATATTTCCAACGTCGTCCACCTGGGACTAACCGACCTGTTCATTTCATACCAATTTTTATAATATTTTAAAAGTTTCGGCAACGTGATTAAATCTCAAATCCATATTAATACATCACACTGTACCATGTTTAGCTTTTCTCTAACATTTGCAAAGGAATATAATAAGAACCATTTATGTATAACGTTATCTCTTTGAATTTTTAGGTTTTGTTGTCTCCCCATTACTTGGATCAGTTTGTTGCACTCTCTTATTAGAGTTAAGCCTCGTAACCCTACTTCTCACTGTTCCAGGTGCAATAAATTTCCTTTTCGACGCCTTCTTAACCGTTGTTTGATTCGTATCCGGCTGATCTTCGAGCAGTGTTTTCCCTCCAATATGTTATCCTCGTTGACTCTCGGTTTATAGACTCTCGACTAGTTAACTTTTAGTTTGTAGAATCTCGGTTTGTAGACTCTCGGCTTGTTGGCTCCCAAAATGTTGATAGGATGTCTTCTCTGCATCTGTTGATCATCTGCCATGCCGCAAGGTGCTACAACATGTGCTCTTAGATCACTGTCTGATTTCTTATCAGAAACTTGAACAACTGCTGGTTGTTTCTGAGGATTTCCATGTTGCACAGTTTCCTGCAGCAAGATAGTAATATTTAGGATTAATGCAAGATATATTCCCAAATCCAACGTGAATTCAATTGGTCACGTGAATTCTCATCAAGATACAAATAAAATTATTTTCCAGAAATAACTAACTGGAATGAAGGCTTCACCTTTTTAACGGTGATTGAGACACTGCACAATGCAAAACTAACGCCCATAATAAAATCGGTAACCCAATATCTCTATTTAGTAAGTTAATTCTCTAATTTATATTGGCATTCATGTTTTATTTAGTTGATAACATATTTGTGTCCCATATCATTCTTTATACAAATCAGACAGACTGATGTACGTAAAAGAATGTATTTGATGAAGCAAAAAAACTAAGAAACTAACCTCGTCAGTAAAAATACAGGTAGTTTTCAGCCAAACCACTTGACTTCCACGAGCATCATGTAAGGTCTCAAACTCTCTAGTCACTACGGGCAATGTGATTGTTGGTTCAAAACATATTCAAATAGTTTTAAAAAAGTGCTTGTAGTAAGATAATTCAAAAACGTGCACAAAAGTGCATGCAATTGCTTCTTTCGATATTCAGCTTACTACAGAGACTTCATATGTGTTTAAATATCAAAATAACAGTAGAGTCCACCAAGGATAATAGAAATACTCCAAAATATCTTCAAATAGTTTTAAAAAAAAGTGCTTCTAATAGGGTATATGAAAAACGTGCACAAAAGTGCACAAAATTGCTTCTTTTGATAATCAACTTAATTTTGAGACCTCATAGGTGTTTAAATATCAAAATAACAATAGTTTCCACCAATTCTAACGAAATAGTTCAAAACATCGTCAATGAATTTTAAAAAAGTGCATGTAATAAGATATTTTTAAAACGTTCACAAAGGTTCACGAAATGCTTCTTTCGACATTCAGCTTACTACTGAGACCTCATAGGTGTTTACATATAAAATAACAATAGAGTCCACCAAGGATAATGAAAATGGTCCAAAATATCTATAAATAGTTTTAAGATAGTACTTATAATAGGATATATCAAAAAACGTGCACAAAAGTGCACAAAATTGCTTCTTTCGATAAACAGCTTACTATTGAGACCTCATAGGTGTTTAAATATCAAAATTACAATAGATTCCACCAAGGATAATGAAAATGGTTCAAAACATCTTCAAATAGTTTTAAAAAAGTATTTGTAGTAAGATAATTCAAAAACGTGCACAAAATTGCTTCTTTTGATATTCAGCTTACTACTGAGACCTCATAAGTGTATAAATATAAAATAACAATAGAGACCACCAAGGCTAATATAAATGGTCAAAAATATCTTCAAATAGTTTTGAAAAAGTTCTTGTAATAATATATTTCCAAAATGTGCCCAAAGGTGCACGAAATTGCTTTTTTCGCTATTCAGCTTACTACTGAGACCTCATAGGTGTTTAAATATCAAAATAACAATATATTCCACCAAGGATAATGGAAATGGTCCAAAATATCTATAAATAGTTTAAAGAAAGTGCTTGTAATAAGACATTTCAAAAACGTGCACAAAAGTTCACAAAATTGGTTCTTTCGATATTCAGCTTACTACTGATACCTCAAATGTGTATAAATATAAAATAACAATAGATTCCATCAAGGCAAATGGAAATGGACCAAAACATCTTATAGTTATTTTAAACAAGTGCTTGTAATAGGATATTTATAGAACGTGCACAAAAATGCATGATATTGCTTCTTTCGATATTCTACTTACTAATGAGACCTCATAGGTGTTTAAATATCAAAATAACAATAGAGTCCACCAATGATAATGGAAATGGTCAAAAACTTCAATAAATAATTTTAACAAAATGCTTATAATAAGATATTTCAAAAACAAGAACGAAAGTGCACGAAATTGCTTCTTTCGATATTCAACTTACTTCTGAGACCTCATAGGTGTTTAAATATCAATATAACAATATATTCAACCAAGGATAATGGAAATGGTCTAAAACATCTTCAAATTATTTTAAAAAAGTGCTTGTAAAAAGACATTGTAAAAACGTGCAAAAAGTGCACGAAATTGCTTCTTTCGATATTCAGCTTACTACTGAGACCTCATAGGTGTTTAAATATCAAAATAACAATAGAGTCCACCAAGGATAATAAAAATGGTCCAAAATATCTATAAATAGTTTTAACAAAATGCTTGTAATAAGATATTTCAAAAACGAGCATGAAAGTGCAAGAAATTGCTTCTTTCGATATTCAACTTACTACTGAGA
>JAJJMC010016061.1:0-22656 GCA_023531435.1 Papaver californicum
AGCTGACGTGTTTTCTAGAAAGGCTTTTTTCAAAAGATTCCTTAACTATGTCAAGGTCACGGACAAAATAATCGTGCATCACTTCGAAGACCGTAACAAACCCACCATCACAATTATGAAGCTTCTTCTTCATTCTGTTGTGAGATGACTCCACGGTACTTGTAGCTTGGTTGTCAAAGTGCCTATATTGGTTTGTGAACGCCGCTACAAACTTCTCTTTGTGGGGATTCAACCAATTGTCCATCAAATAGTTCACAACTTTTGGATAATTACTCCAATGCAAGCATAACATACGAACATTTTCTTCATAGTCTTCCTTGGTGATAGACCATGTCAAAGCATCCCATTCAGTTTGGAAACTAGCCCATTTTAGTTCCGCCAACTTGTCATCCTCCTTGAATTTTTCTTTGGCCGCTTCTTGTTCTGATACCGGCAATTTATTAATTCTCTCCATCTCGCTTCTCTTTGTTGGCCGAATAATCGTTTTGCACTTGGTTTGAATATTGTTCCACAAGTGGAACGTGCAAAGAAGATGATGAGCATCTGGGAATACCCTTGCAATGGCATTCATCAAGCCTTGTTCTTTGTCGGTGATAATTACCTTAGGGGTATAACCTTCAACGTAGAATAATTTAATTTGTTCCAATGCCCACACATAGCTATCTTGGAGCTCGTTTCTCAAGAAGCAAAAGGCAACACTAAACGGGGACTTGGTAGAAGTTTGTCCTACAACATTCAATACCGGGAGCTCATACTTGTTAGTTTTGTACGTGCAATCCATCATAAGCACTTGATGGGAGCACCGTGCTAACTTTATAACTCGGGATGAGCCAATATAATACGCTTAATTTCTTTATTTTCATCTTCTTCGTGAAACATGGTGTAGTTTTTTGTCTCCCCCAAGTACAAAAGTTGTTGGATCGGGTCCCTTTCTTCACATTTCTCACGCTTCAACTTGGCTTTGGCGTTGTAGATTGTCTCCAACGTAGACACATTATTTGAGTTTATTTTCTTCAAGTGCCCGAGTATATCACTGGGTTTCAAACGCTTATCCGTCATATCGTTTACGATTAGCTTTTCTTCCTTGGTAAGCCGGGCCATAGAAGGATGCGTTAACAAAGTCTCTGGTGGTAGGTGGTTGTGACGACCGCATACAACTGTAGACAAGAACCACTTATTCTCGTTGTTCTTATGAAATTGAAGTTTGAAAGGACATCCCGTCTTCTTAGTGTAAGTTTTTCGTTTGATCTTGGTCTTTGGTACATACTCAGTACCCTTCTTTGCATGTCTTGTGTATTGTCCACTACACTCACAAACCATTTGAAAGCGGTTGTGTTTTTGTTGGTTGTTACAAACAATCACACACATGATGAGTTTCCCATGTTCTGTAGCCCACTTCTTTGCATCTTCTTTTTTATCCCATGTCTACATGGTCCAAAAACATAAAGTTAGGTGAAAAAAAATGGCATTATGACAATTGTCGATAGGGATTAACAACTTATCTATAACCTACCAGGTCGTTCAAATAGTTATCCGTAGTATCTATAGTTTCAATATCATTTGGAGGAGGCTGATCATACATTGGTTGAGGTACAACCGAGACCTGAACAAAAAAGATCAAGGCCAAGCGTCAGAAAAAACACTAAAACCAATAAGTTTACGGTTGGGTTAGAAGCATCGGACCCAACCGTAATAGCGTCATACCCAACCGTAATATCGTCATACCCAACCGTAATATCGTCATACCCAACCGTAATACAGGGAAAAATAGTCAACCCAATGTTACGGTTGGGTTTGCAGCCAAAAACCCAACCGTAACAAGTGCAGTAAATACCCATGCACGTAATAAGTTACGGTTGGGTTTGTGGTAAACACCCAACCGAAAAACTGTAAAACTGTACTTTTCAGAAACACAAATGGATACTTACGGTTGGGTTTCTTGAGAAAACCAACCGTAACTATACTGTTGTAACAAAAAAAAAAAACTTTTATGCACTTCAGTTCCTTAAATATCTGCAAAAAATGAAAAAGAGTTTAAGTTAGAATCATACCTGACTATTCTCAGCAGTTGTATCTTCACTTTGACGACTAATATCTCCATTTGCTTTAGTTTCACCATCACAACTTACACTTAAAACCTCTCTACCATCCAAATAATCATACATAGTTGGGTCTCCCTCAATGGGTATGTAGAATTTAGTTTGGCAATCATACAAGGATTCACCCTCCACAAATTTGCCACTAGAATCACTCATTTTGGTGTTTTCAAAATTTTGGGTTAAAACTCTCTTATCTCTATTCCACTTTTCCCACCAATACAAAACAAATACAAGATTGATTTAACCATAAAAAATGAAGAATATATGAAACGAAGATGATCATTTACGGTTGGGTTTCAAGAAACAACCCAACCGTAAATAAATTACCAATTAAAAACTTATGTTTGCGGTTGGGTAAGATAATTAAACCCAACCGTAATATAATTTGCAATAAAATAACATATTTGTTACGGTTAGGTTACATTACATAACCCAACCGTAAATGATCATCGCACTTAAACTAACACTAAAAATTACGGTTGGGTTCTAAGCCAAAACCCAACCGTAATATAATTTGCACAAAAATCACTAGGATATTACGGTTGGGTTTTAATGCAAAACCCAACCGTAAATTATCACTCAATAGTCACAAAAAAATTACAATTCCAACGGTTATTTTTTTTCAAAATCTAGCCGTTGGGAATTTTTTCCCTATAAAAGGAAACATTTCCTTTTATAATTCTCATTATTCTCTATCCCTTTCATTCTCATTATAATTCTAGAATTTCCAACTCATTCTCGCCATACCCTTTCAACCATTTAAAATGGTTCGATACACGAATGATGAAGATGTTGCAATTGTTCGAGGGTGGGTTACGATGATAGACCACGCTTACGAGAGAGCCTTCTATAACAACAATAGAAACGTTGATATAGATGAAAATTGGATGGACTGTCAGGAGGACGATTCTTGGTGGGAGGGTATGTTTGAAATGTTTATGGCATTACACGGGAATAGATATCGGAGGACGATCAGTAACATCAAGGGACGCTTTGAGGCGTTGTATGAAGAAATGGAAAACCTAAAACTGGAAATGAAAATGAGAGTTGAAGCATTTCCCCACGAAACCAATGTGGAAAGAGTAAGTGTGTCAATTAATAAATCGTTCTTTCTTCCCAATTTTTTTTTAAAATAATGAAACTTATAATTGATTTATTTTTTTCAGCATGTCATGGCTAGGGCGCAGTATAAAATCAAATATGGGAAGGAGTTCAAGCATACAGATTGCTATCGTATTTTGGAACAATTTTATATCTTGAGTTTCACCGTTATGATTAAGTGTTTAAGTTTAATCATCTAATGATCTACTGTATTTCGTTTCCTTTAGTTCTTCCTTTAATGTTAAAAATAAGGTTTTTAACAACTATGGTATTTGATAAGAAAATGAACTAAACCCAAGCATAACTAATTTTGTCTTAAAAACTTCTCTTACGGTTGGCTTCCATGACTCAACCCAACAGTAACTAGAATCCATACTAAAAAAATTCATATTTACGGTTGGGTTCGATTACTAAACCCAACCGTAACAAAAATTGAACAAACACCAAACTTTCTTACGGTTGGGTCTCAAGGAAAAAGCTAACCGTAACAATATCGTAAAATATACACTAAAACTAACACTAGAAGTTACGGTTGGGTTCGGTTACTCAACCAAACCGTAACTACATTTCACTCAAAATATCATTTTACGGTTGGGTTCGATTACTAAACCCAACCGTAAATAAATTGTAGAAACACCACAACTAAATTACGGTTGGGTTTCACCTCAAAACCCAACCGTAAATTCTACGGGAATCTCAAAATGTCTGAATTTACGTCCTTTCAAAATAGACAATTCCAACGGTTTTTTTTTTTCAAAAATCTACCCGTTGGTGACTTTTTCCCTATAAAAGGAAACCTTTACTTGTCACTTTCTCATTACTCTCTATCCCTTTCATTCTCATTATAATTCTACACTTTCTCATTATTCTCACCATACCCTTTCAACCACTAAAAATGGTAAATACATACACGAATGATGAAGATGTTGCAATTGTTCGAGCATGGCATACGATGGTGGAGCATGCTTATGATAGAGCCTTCTATAACAACAATAACAACGTTGTTTCACAAGAAGATTGGCATGAGGGTCAAGATACCGATGAATGGTGGAATCGTGTATTTCGAATGTTTGCGGCATTACATGGGAATGTAAACCCTTGGGTTACGTGGAGAGCCATCAAGAGACGGTTTGAGACGTTGTATCGATGCATGAACAACTTAAAACTGGAAATGCAAGCTAGATTCGAAGCAAATCCATACGAGAACGGTGTGGAAAGAGTAAGTTTGTCGATTAATAAATCGTTAATTAAAAAGAGATTTCTAAAATTCAAACTTATAATTGATTTGTTTTTTTTCAGCATGTGTTGGCTATGGAGCAATATAGAATCAAATATGGGGAGGAGTTCAAGCATACAGATTGCTATCGTATTATGGAAACAAATCGGGTGTTTGATTTTCGCCATTATCTTTAAGTGCTTAAGTGTAATCATCCAATGTTCTATTGTATTTCGTTTCCAATCGTTTATTTCCTTTAATGTACTACTTTAAATCTATTACAATAGAAGGAATAAGTTACAAAGTTGGGTTTTAAACCCAAATTGGAGTATATTGAAAATCAAAAAATAGTTAACAGGACCATTTACGGTTGGGTCCTATTACTAAACCCAACCGTAATACATTTTGTACAAACACCACAAATTGTCTACGGTAGAGTTTTAAGGCAAAACCCAACCGTAACTATGTATTGAAATTCAAACAAAAATTTACAGAATTTGTTACGGTTGGGTTATAAGCCCAATCCAACCGTAAATTGTACTGGATACGGTTGGGTTTTAAGGCAAAACCCAACCGTAATTATGTGTTGAAATTGGAACATAAATTATCAGAATTGTTACGGTTGGGTTATAAGCCAAAACCCAACCGTAAATTCTACTAGCTACGGTTGGGTTTTAAGGCAAAATCCAACCGTAACTCTGTGTTGAAATTAGAACAAAAATTATCAGATTATGTTACGGTTGGGTTATAAGCCAAAACCCAACCGTAAATTCTACTGGATAACACAAATTTAGATTATCTAATTTGTGTTTTTTTCGTTTTTTCTTTGTTTCAAACACCCAATTTACCTTCAATCTAGAAAAAATGATTGAATTATTTCAAAATTTTGATTTTTAAAACTCAAAATTAACCAAAAAAATCAATTCTCCTAAGGATAAGTTACGGTTGGTTTTTCCTTTAAAACCCAACCGTAACTATGGGAAAAATGTTGTTCATCATTTTCTTCAACTTACGGTTGGGTCTGGTTGAAAACCCAACCGTAACTAGGGGAAAAATTGGGTTCATTATTTTTCTTCTACTTACGGTTGGGTCTGGTTTAAAACCCAACCGTAACTTGGGAAAAAGATGGTGTTCATCATTGTTCTTTGAGTTAAGGTTGGGTTTTGTTGAAAACCCAACCGTAATTTTGGGAAAATATGGTGTTCTTCGGTGTTCTTGGTGTTACGGTTGGGTCCGACATGAAACCCAACCGTAACTTTCTCTGAATCACAAAAAATCAAACTTCCAAATCGTGATTTCATCTAATTTGTGCCATAAAAAGATCAAGAGTTTAATCTAGAGGTATCTAAATGCTACTATGGTTTATTGAATCAAAATCTAGGGTTTAAAAAAAAAAACCATAAAATTTTCTTAAATTTCATCAAGTTTTTCTTCCCACCAAACACAAATTCAAAAAAAAAAATTGATCCAAAAAATTTGATTAAAAAATATATTATGTTTAATTAATCATGATTAACTTAATCTAATCTTAACTAATTAATGTAATTAAGATTAATAATCAAGGATAGTTTAGGTATTTGATAAAAATTATGGATAAGGGATTTTTGAGTTTTACTTCATAGTGTCCCTATTTCGTCTTATTATTGGAGCCCCTCTATTAATGTTGGAGCCCCTATATCAGGCTTCTTTATCTGCGTCCCATTCTCTCATTTTCACTATTTTTTTCTTTTCTTGTCATAATTTGTCTGACCACAAAGTGCCCGGCCAATGTCCACTCTAATCTCATTTTTATTCCCTATCCAATCACCGACCACCTCATTCTTTTCTCTGACGGTATATGAAATTTGTCCCCCAC
This sequence comes from Papaver californicum, assembly GCA_023531435.1. NCBI lineage: Eukaryota > Viridiplantae > Streptophyta > Magnoliopsida > Ranunculales > Papaveraceae > Papaver > Papaver californicum. The sequence goes on from JAJJMC010016061.1 coordinate 6,272, forward strand.
AAGCACTTAATCGTCTTGCCATAGAGAATGTTAGCCATAGAGCATGTTAGCGTTGCCCATCTGTATGCCGGTATCTGCTCCCGTGTGGATATTGTATCTCACAATTTATAGCACATGCATTATGCCGATGTCTTCCTCTACTTTAGCCGCAAACACTATTTTAGCTCTTATTTAGCCAAGTTTTCTTGTAATTTCGGGTTTTATGTATGCTACCTATACAAGTATAAAAATAATAAAATTAGTAAAAAATCAGTACTAGAAATATAAATTAGGCGATAAATATGTATAAATTAAGCCTGTATCAATACCATTGCTATTTATTTATGTCAGATTACTAACTATCAGTGGCTTAGTGAGTGGAGGCTGGCAATGATGCATGAACACTACCTTTCTACCCACGTTGATAGACAATTAGTCCTGGGTGACCACGCATGATTTCAAGGATGATATGAGACATGAGAATCACTTCATACACGATGCGGAATCATGGCATCACTTAGTGAGTGGTACAAGCCCATTGCATATCTTTTAAGAAAGTGCAAATTCATGATATGTTAACAGTATGGGTTCATGGGACCCTCTGTGGGTGATTTGAGCTAACGACATCACTTTGTGAAAGGTGGCATTTCAGTGCACATTTGGTGCATATTTTTTTAATTATGCACAAGGATGATACCACTGAACCTTATTCGTAAAATACGCCAAATGTTAGTTATTTAATAAAAATACTCGATTACTAACTATCAGTGGCTTTGCGCATAAATTGGGGGAGCCAGTATCCAATGACATTGAGTGGCGTATCTGAATACTGAAGCATGCGCATATGAGTGCTAAGGCCAAGAAAATTGGGCACTAGCATTAGGCTAGGGCCTAGAAGTAGTCCGGTGCTGATATTGTCCCAGCGTCGTGCGAGTGCTTCTCAAGGATTGGTCATGCAAGCAATGTGCGAAGCTTAGAAATGCAAAAGATGCCCAAGGATTGGGAAATACAAGATGAGATAGTCGCACAGACTAAGAAATGTGCAGACTAGGTAGAAGTGCAGTGCTGGAGAGATGCGAAAACTTGGCGAGATACACAAGCTTAGAGATATGCACAAGCTTGGTGTGCTCAAAGTCAAGACTATAAAATAGTTCTCAAGGACAACGTCGTGCAAGGGATGCTTGAGGACCGGCTAAGCAAGGAGTGCTCGATGACCAGCTATGGAAAGAAGTGCTCGAGACTGTCCAAAGAAGGAGTGCTCGAGGATGCGGAGCTGGAGTTTGGAAGCGCAAGGTAGGTCTAGCACTTGGATAAGACAATTGTCGTGCTTGAGGATGCAGAATCAAGGTATAGCGCTGGGACTAGCCCAACCCGTGCACAAGGGTGCTTGAGGGATGAAGCTATGGATCATGGGGACACGGAGTAGAGGGCCTGGACCTCGGACTAGCCCCGCGCCATGCTTTAGTGGAACTTGGGTCTGGGATTAACCCAATACCATAAATATTAGGTCTTGGTGCTGGGACTAGCCCAGCGGCGTGCACACTAGGGTTTGGTGCTATTATTCTTTTGCGCAAACATTGGATTTTGGTCGAATCACGACTGTTGATACCTGCTGACAAACAATTCAACTGAGGAAGTATTGTACTTGGCATAAGTTGACATTTTTCTCTCCGGTTTAGTGGATATCCTTCTAAGAACACAATATTTATTCGAGCACAAATCAAAAGGAAAATATGGCACAACGTATTGTGAAATATTATATATATATATATATATATATTATTTTATATATACATATATCAAGTATCAAAAGTTCAATCATGAAAAGATCTGATATTGTACGAATATATATATATATATATATATATATATATATAGTAGGGCTATAAGATCAGTCGAGAATGCCTGAAGCTATTAAAAATATTCGTATTCTCAATTCTCTTGCAGAATACTAGTACTAGATAAACATACATGCTCCATATTTCTGATACGGGACATAAATAAGTTTACAATTTTCGCCTTCGTCAAAAATCGACCATCAACATTAAGTCCCCTTCTTAGTTTGGAACAATAATATTTCGTAGTAAGAACGAGATGGTGACAATTCTAGTAAATATTTCAAAAATTGAATCTAAGAGTAGAGACATAAGTACTTATCTTTATATTTATGCTATTGCTGGAGACATCTAGAGACGTAGGATTAGTAAAAAAAACTCCAACGACATCATCGCATATGTCAAGACATGGTGGGCTCCTACGCGGGTTGAGCGGAGAAGTGACTCTGCATTCGTGGCGGTGGAATATGGGTCGAGTCTTCAACATAAAAGTTTGACTCTTCCAAATTCAAATCCAAGTTCTTTGGGTGAATCTTCGTTAAATTCCCGGAAATTCAAAATTTTAGAGTTCTGTGTATATATACACACAATCGAGTAGGCCATCTTCATCATCTCATCTGCATTTAGGGTTCCATCTTCAGTAGTAAAATCTTTATTTACAGTATTATATAAACACCATGTATGGTAACGAAAGTTCTTCCACAAGTCAAGATGGATCTCTTGCTAAATGCAGAGCTTGGGTACCAAGTCTGGTAAGACCAAGAGAGATTTATCTTCTCTCTGTTTGAAATCGTTATTTTCTTTAACAATGGTTCAAACTCCGTGGCAAGCAAGTCGAGATGCACATTTTCTCCATATAATCTAAGAGTTAAAGCTATTTGAGCCGGTAATACTCCCTCATGTTGTGCAGGATTCATAACACCCCGAGTTCCGGACCAGGGTCAAACCCATATGGAGGTCCGAACTCAAGGCGTTACGGGTCGGAACGAGACTGTCACATATATTTATTTTCTTTGTTTATTTTATTTCACCAAGCACAATTAAATTTAAAAACAAGAATTCACTAATTAAACATTTATAGTAATATTCTTATCAAACAATTGGATCAAATTATACGTCAGAAAATTATATAAAATACAGCACAATCAACAAGACAACCAATTTCTTAGTTCCACTTCAAACTTCCATAAAATCTGCAAGGTATGTCAATTGGGGTGAGATGACAGCTCAGTAGAATGCATTCCTATTCTCAAAAGATGCGGAAACAAAATCAATGAATCAAAGACAACATATAACAAGAGAATATAAAAAAACTTCGAGGAATCAATAACATATTCAACAAATAAGCTCATAATGCAAACATCTTTTTCATCAAATCATCCAATTTATATTTCAATGCACGAGTTCAGAATACCAATAATATTTCCAACTAATCATCTAATTCAGATTTTAACTCATGAGTTCACGGTACAAATTTCCTTGGTTCGTATGTCCACATATCATTTACCTTCACACGGAAAGCCGCCATCAATGGATCATGGGATCATTACCCTGTACGTTCTTGGAAATCATTATCCATTCTCTCTCGGGAATCATTACCCGTCGTTAGCATGGAACCAAGTTCCATCTAACGGAAAAACATGAAATCATTTCCTTTTGTAAGTCATTTTTACAACAAATGCTATCAAATCATATGACAAACAAGTAATGATGCATTTCACTCAAGCATATATGCAAACAAGAATAAGTTTTACAAAATGCATACATCTTACACTAATTATTTCATGATGATAACTTTGTCCGATCTATCTTAAACTTTTTTGTGAATATTCCTGACACCATTATGTATTACATATCCAAAAATTTAAAAGCATACTAACGGCTCAATCACAAGTTATTGATTTTACAAGAATAACATAAAAACTGGGCAGATTACATCATGTTACCCAAATATTCATAGTTAATTCATAATATTCTTAAATTTAACAAACACACAATAAAAGATAATACACAAATCTATTTTTTTTTGTATTCCAAATCAATCTAACAATATTAAGGTTATCTAAATCAATCAAAAACGTGATAAAGAGAAACTGTCCAGAGATTCAACAAATATTATCTAACTTAAAACTAACATTTAACGGTTAATTTACGGTGGATTACCCTCAAAATTTAACCATCATTACCTAAGCATGTTATCTAATAACAAAAGAAATTCGAACATCGATCGAAGATATAAAAGTGTATATATAAATTACTTAAACTTAACAACATAAAATCATACAAATTTGGAATCAAGAAAACACCAAAAAAGAAAGAGGTTTAACATTCGACATTTTATTAGCTACAAATTTCTTTTAATTCTCCATTGCCTTCTTCTCTAAACACCCTAGCTTCCTTTCCTTCTCCTACTCTTTAACCTTTTTGGTTTTCTCCCTAATTTAATATAAATCTTATACTAATATTAAATCTTATATTAATAATTTATTTAATTATTTTAATTATCTTTTTCATTTTATTTACTTATTAAAATTTAATTAGGTGACTCTATTTTCACCCTCACTTGTAGCTTTCCTAATCTAAGCAACCCCACATAGGCTAAGGCAAAGAAAACAACAACTTAAAATAATAAGGTTAGCTAGTTTAAGTGTAACCCGACCCAAAACGGTATATAAAAATACCGGGTATTACAGGATCCATTCGACCAGTCGCCACAAATGGAGCGTCGGTAAGTTTTCACCTGCTATTAATCACAGTAGTCATTTCTGATTACAATACTCTACATCTTGATAATACTAGTTTCTGATTTTTTGATGATGTGACATGGTGGTGTCAGCATCGACATATTCAGGGGAAAGAGGAAGGTTAGAGACACCATGGTAGTTGACGATGATGTCGACACTTCTCCTTATCCTAGTGGAGGTGTCGCCCCCATTAGTTTTTTTAATAAATCTTACAACTGCTGATCTCGGGGTTGTGGCTTCAGAATATCCTAATGCTGGCCTCCCCATTGAAACTCACATGAAATATTTATCTCGTAAACACTAAACTGTGGGGGGATTTGTCGTTCCCAAGCTACATGTTGTTCTTTATACCAAGATATGGAAGAGGTATGGTCACATTGCCACCTCTAAGCTCTAGTGACTAGCGTGGCCAACAACCTTCCTATGATAAATGAGATGAACGTAGCATCCATGCACAACATCACCAACCTGGAAGTGTAGATATGAGATGGGATGATATCTAATTATAAGGCTCTTAAGTTCAACGTGGGGTGGCTCCGTAAACGATTGGATATCATCAAGGTGGAGCTGCAATGAAGCAACGAACATTATCCTTAAGATTTTAGTAATAGACTCCCAAGTTTTATTTTTAGGGTATTGGTATCGACAAGTGAAAAATCGTTTTATCCGATATCGTGAAAAATCAAATTTCCACTGATAATAATGCTAGGTAAGATTGGCAAAAAATTAAGTTTTCACTTGTAATAGGGATGAAAGTTCAGTTTACACCTAGGTGAAATTGGTGAACAATCAAATTTTTCAGAAAATTATAGTTTTCACCGATATTAATACTATGCTAAATTAGGAGTCAATAGAGATATTATTTAATTCATTGACTGAAAATATATGAAAGAAAAATAAATCAAATAAGAAAAATAACCGTTTTGAAAAGATATTAACGGAGCAAGACCTGTAAATATTTTGTAGCATAAATATGGTAAGGATGTTTGCAAGATGATTAAGGCTTTCTTTCACTCCAGATTTCTTCTCAAAGATCTTAACAAAACTAGAGTCACTTTAATCCCGAAGATTCAAACTCCTCACATACCGGATGATTTTCGTCCCATTGTTTTATGTAATACAGTGTACAAGATTATTTCCAAGATAATTGTTGACCGGATGAAAAAACATATCAACAATATTGTTTCTCCAACTTAGGAAACCTATGTTCGGAGTCGACTAATTTCTGAAAATGTTTGTTTGGTTCAAGAGATTGTGCATGCCATGAAACGAAAAGAAGGTAGAAATGGTCACTTGGCTTTGAAAATGGATATGTCGAAAGCTTTCGACAGGTTGGAATGAAACTTCCTCGTTGAGATTCTTAAGAAATTTTTCTTTGGTGATAAATTCCGCAATCTCATTCTTCAATGTATAAGCACAACTGAGATATAGATTATGCTCAATGGATCGCTTACTAAAGATTTTAAACCCACAAGGAGGATTCGTCAAGGTGATCCGCTTTCTCCCTATCTATTTATTATATCCATGTAATCTTTCTCAAGATATTTAGTTCACTGTGAAGAAACATCTCAACTTACAGGTGTAAAAATCTCTATATCAGCTCCAAAAATCAATCATCTTCTCTTCTCCTCCGACTGTCTACTTTTCTGCAAAGAAAATCTGTCGTAAACTAATAAACTTCTTAAAGTGATTTATGAGTTCAGTTCTTGCTCAAGTCAGATGATCAACTTCTCTAAGTCAGTTGTATATTTTAGCAAGAATATGGAGCCTGAAAATTGTCCAGACATTAGTGGTATCCTTCAAGTCAGACATCATAAGATTAATAAAGAACAATATCTTGGAATGATGCAGGTGCACAAATCATTTCACTTATATTCTACTTTACTAATGAATAATATAGTACTAAATAAGATTTGTTCCCACGAGGAACGAGGTGTTTCAGTTGTCAAACGTTACAAAGGGGTTTTGTTTTGTTTTAAACAAAGTAAATAAGAAAACAATTAAAAGATTAAGTTGTAAGCAATGGAGAGATGGTTGATCGAGGAATCCTTCTTCGTTACTAAATAATAATTGGATTAGTATATTCATCTACTCATTTTTAATCACAGATTATCACCGACCGTAGGATAACCACTAGATCAGTGTTATCCCCGAAATTCCTTATATTACTGGACACAAAAGTTTTTACCTACCAGATTCTATTCGTCTAAGCCACCTAGTAGTAGATCACTCAAGGTGTAATTTGGTCGAATAATTTATATTTTGTGAATTTATAGGTTAATCCTGGCAGTTAGACTCTTAGATCAAGGTCCACTTACTAGTGTTGTTCATACACACAATTGCTCCACAGAATCCCTTTGCAAGGTCTTGTGTTCTCTACTTGTGTATGATTCAATGGACGGTTACTTATTTCATAACTCAATACTAGCATTAGATTAAATAACCAAATCAATTCAGTTGACCACCTAAACAATTTATCAATCAATCATAAACATTCTTTATAGTATAAAAAAAACTATAGTCATATGAAGAACTCAAAATAGATTCATATAATAACTCAAATTATGTCTAGAACTTAGAATTCATCCTCAATCAATTAGGTTTTTATCTACTCATGGATATAAAAGCATCCTTGTTATATATGAGAGTAAGAGAATTCATTACGATGATGAAACCGATCCAAACCCTAGATTTTGCTCTTTGTGTTGTTGATATCCTCCAAGACTTGCAAAGTTGTGTAAAAGGTGTCTTTTGAATGTCTTGGGAGTCTCCTTATACAGTACTCATGATATCTAGGGCTTAGATTCCTTCTGGGACCGGGATTCACGCCTTTTAGAAGTCCAAATTTTCACCAACCACTTTAGTTACGGCTGGGAATTGTCCCTACAACCTAGCCTATCTAAATATCAATTTTTGGGTGAAAGTCAGGGTCATTTACGGCTGGGTCGTGCTAAGCAATTCCTGGCTGTAACTGAGCCTGAGTTTTTACTTTCTTCCTTCACTGTTTTGTCCATAACTCCTTCACCCGACGTTCGATTGACCTCATTCTTTTTGCGTTTGATTCGACTCTTCATCCTCTAAAAGATGGTGTCTTCAAAATATTCATATATTTCCATCACAATTTACGGCTATGTTAGGTGTGCTTTCCTAACCGTATGTGAGTCTATCTTTCACGTTTCAATGCTTCATCTTGTCTACGGCTAGGTTGGGATGATATCCCATCCATAAATATGACATAATTCTTGTATATATAAATACTAGTTCTACGACTAGATTGTGATGCTTTCCTAGTCGTAAGTAGATTTGAGCTTTGGTCATTTTCTTCGACTTGTTCTACAGCTAGGTCTTGAGACTTTCCTAGCCGTAAATGCTTCTGGATTTTCACTCCAAAAGTGTACTCTTCAGCTCTAACTTCTCTTTTTTACTCCGGAATAAACTCTTCTTTCTTCTTAGCTCTTTTGAACATCATTTCCATTAATTTTCGGATGATTCACCTAAAGAAACGAATAAAATACAAAACAAGAGTAATAAAAAGTAATATGCAAGAAATCCAACTAAAATAAGCATGGAATTGAAACTATAAACATGTAAATGAAACACTTATCAATTACCTTTTTTTGTTGGTGGGAACAGGAAAATAACTTTCTCGGTACTCATAGACAAGATGAAAGCCAAGTTTTCAAAGTGGAGAAGTAATAACATGTATGAGGCTGCTAGACCAGTTATGGTTAGAAGTGTTACTAATGTATCCCTGTCCATCATATGACAAGCTTCAAATTACCGGCATAAAGCAGATGCACTCATCTCAGCAGAATTTCTGGATAAACAAAAACTTTAACAAAGGTAAACATATGACTAGATGGGGTAAGCTGTATACACCTAAAAAAAGGGTGGTTTGGGTTTCAGGAACGTCCAGGTTTTCAATAGAGCTTTGTTGGTGAAATCAGCTTGTAGACTAAGTTCAGATCTACTTCACTTTGGGCTAAGTCTCTTGGAGAAAAATACTTCCCATCTGGAGATGTTTCTGACTTAAAGCTTAAAGGTAATTCTATCTGGTCTTAGAGAAATATCAGCTCAGAAATGACATTCATACAGAAGTATGCGTGTTGGTGTTTGGGGAATGGTGGAAGCATACTTATATGGAAGCATAGATAGTTACCGGATCTTCCTGGTCCACCAAGTCCAAAATCTGGGTCCATAAATAATCTTCAGTTTACTCATGTATGGCAACTTTCTAATCCTTAACTCTTTCAACTGGAATGCCAGTCTTCTTCAAACTCTTTTTGATTCCAACACAGTTCGACTAATTCTTAAACTTTCAGTTCACCTCTGCAGCGAACATAGGTTAGTTTGGACTCTAAAAAAAAGTGGCAATTCTCTGTCAAATCGTGTTACAGAAACATGATTGAAGAGACAAGCATGAATGCTGCTGTGAGTCAAGATAGACAATAGATGTTCAAGACTCTTTGGAAACTTCCATCTCTACCAAGTTCTCGTCAGTTCTTATGGAAGACTATATATGAAGTTCTTCCAACTAAAGACAAGCTGAGCTCTGACTTGGATGGCGCCTGTCATTTATGTGCACAATCTCTTGAGACTGAATCTCATATCATCATGAACTGTACTCTTTCAGGAGCTGTTTAGGTTGAGATTACTGGAGAGATTAATAATGATTCTACATTAACGCTTAAGAGACGGGTTTGTATCTGGTTTAAGAAACTAAATCTGCATCAACTTTCTGAAATGAGCTGATCAAAAGAGCAATAGTTGTTTGGTACATATGAACTGCAAGATATGAAAGGATTTTAATACATTGGATATTACTGCAGAAAAAGTCATCCTACAGTGTCGAAAATTCGTTACAGAGCATGGCAGTAGCAGTTCTTCAATTCAAATAATATCTCCCAGATCAAATAACATTAATATCCATTGGCTACCCCCTCCTACGGGTGTTTATACTATTAATTCCGATGATTCTTATCATGATGTTGCAAAAACCGGAGGCATTGGTCTAATAATTCATAATTTTGCAGGGGAACATGGAGGAGCAAAATACGTTCACTTGATCCGAGCTTGGAGTGCTGAGCAAGCTGAGTGCATAGGATTATGGGAAGGAATAAACTGGGCAAAGAGGCTAGGAATGGAAAGAGTGCACTTTGAACTTGACTCAAAAATTGTTGCTGATGCTGTCAATTCTGGAAATATCAATCTAGATTGGAAACTTCATAATTTAATAAAAGATATTAGATAAGTTTTTAGTGAATATAAATCTTAGTCTTGCTATTATGTACTAAAAGAGAGGAATAAGGTAGCAAATTTATTGTCAAAAAAAAGCAAGAGTTAAGAGTCTTAACAGGGAATGGATTAACTCCACCCCTAGTTGTATTAATATACAATTGTTTGTAGTCGTATAGCTTATTAACTATTCTTCAATAAATTTTTTTCTGTTTAAAAAAAATGTTATATTTAATATTCTAAACTATTAATATCGTAAATAAAATACTATCCGACAAAATATTCCAATCTTATATTATGGATTTCTAATATAAGAGGTTCAGATCCTCTTTACCGAAAATTATCTGTCTTCCTGTCCCAACCTATTATGTCTTGTTTTTCTATGTAATGCCGTTAGTCATTTGTCGCTTCTTCATCTGTTATCTGTCTTCTTCATATGTAAGCACGATCTCTTTAATAATCTATATTAAATTCTGAGATGCAATGAAATAAAATGTTAGTGATATTGGGAGGCATGAGTTAAGATTTGAAATTGAGTTTTTTAAGTGTATTAATAAAGGGGGTGAAGATTAGATCCATGTCTGTTTCAAAGTTTGGTTTTTATTCTGAACTAGTAATAGATGTTTCAAGAGTGGAAAATTTGTTTGTGATGAATATTGATGGTTATGGAATAAAATCAATTTTAATGAATTAGGTTATTTATTTATTTTATTGATGGGTTTGATGAATCATAATCAGGAAAAAATATGATTATTTATTATTGTTATCAATAAATTCATCATGATTTATCAAATTTAGAAATAGAGATTCATCGATTTTAGTAAGAATTATTTAAGCAATCAGAATGAAATGGAGTTCTACTATTTGGATAAACCACTGTAGCACTGTGCTTTGATAGGAAAGGAGAAAGAGAAAAACTCAATTAATTAGAAAATCAAGATATTATTATTGCTATATTCTGTGTTATATTTCTCTGTTTTCAGCAAAAATGTTACTATTATTTTTGCTGAAACAGAGATAGCATTCTTTTTTTTATGAATTTAAGGTTTGGTTTTTTTTTTTCGTTTTCAATAAGTAATATATCTATAATAATTATATGTCATATGATGTTTCAATTCGCTTTTACATCGATTTATTATAGTCTTTGGAGTATCCTGAATGGTGTTTATATTGATTTCAACAATCAGTTCAAATGGATCACTGAAGACGATTTATGCGGGCATTATATGGATCTACGTTTCTATGAAGATCATTGGTTACCGGCTTTGATCGTGATGATGATTTACTGTGCACATTACTCTCTTTTTATGGGAGATTTTAATCTTATTGAAGAAAAATAAGAAGAAAAAGACAAGTTCAAATGACAGAAAATTCAAATGCCATCCCCTCAATATCATCAGTTTTTTGTGTGAAAATCATGTTTTTAATACTTGTATTGTATTACAATGTTTTTGTAATACATGATGTATATATTTTTTCATGTTTTTCATCTCTGATGTATTTGATTTAAATTTATTGAAATTAATTTACTTCCTTCAAAAAAAAAATAATCGGTAAAATTCCATTTTTGAAAAAAAACTGGGTTAAAAGTATAATAGCTAAGAACACATGGCGCCGTTTAAAACGTAGTTGGGATAAGTGGGTTTCTAGAAAACCTAAGCTTCTCCCATGGGTTCTCTAGAAAAATGCACCTCCCCTGTAACATTACAACACCATACACTACAACTATGGGTCGAACGGCTGATCTAATATGATGTCGAGAATTTGGGGATCTTGTACTAGTAAAGACTGATAGTCAACTGCAGATTATCAACGACTACTAGGAGTGAGCAAAACGTTCAAATCCGCGCATTTTACCCGAAATTGCTTTCTACTTCAACGGGAACAACTACTGTTGGGTATAAGTGCATAACTCGCAGGCAAATGTGGCCATAATGTCAGCACTGAGTTCGGGGGTGAAAAGTGAAAACACAAAGACAAAGACAAACATAAGAAAATAAGCCCATTAGGTGGAGTTAGTTCCATCTGCCATTCTGTCTTTGTATAGAAGTACCGTAGCTAGATTATACGGCTTAATACAGTTACTTCTTTCGAAGTCACCAAGTTTGTTGGGATAAAATATGGTGTTTTTTACATGAAACTATTAACCTTACTTGCTATAAATATTTACCCAAAAAAAACAAAAAACAAATACTAGCTAGAAATCACAGCCATTTTGTCAGTTAAGCTACATCTTTTTTCATCATGGGAATTATTAAGAGATTCTCACTATTATGTTTGGTGATTATCATCCTCCATTGTTGTCATGATGTTTCCGGCTATGATCGCCAGCTCTATCTCTATTACTATAAAGAATCATGTCCGTTAGCAGAGGAAATTGTTAGACGTCAAGTTGAGATTGCTCTACTCAAAGAGCCTCGAGCGGCCGCTTCTCTTCTTCGCCTACACTTTCATGACTGCTTTGTTATGGTATCGTTCTTTTGAAGTCCATTTTTTTCATTTTACCGGAATATGTTAGTTTAAGTTTCTGTTGTTGCTTTCGCCATGAAATGGTGATATGGTTTTGGTATTTTGGTAGGGATGTGATGCATCAGTTCTTCTAGACAGCACTAGTTTTATGACAAGTGAGAAGCAAGCAGGTCCAAACTTAAACTCTTTAAGAGGGTTCAAAGTGATAAATGAAATCAAGCATGTCCTTGAAGAAGCTTGTCCTAATAGAGTATCATGTGCCGATGTTCTTGCAATAGTTGCCCGTGATGCTGTAGTATTGGTATTCATTACTTTCTTCTTTATAAGTCTGCTTAGTAACGTCCGAACCCGCGTAAAACTAACTCTTACTATATCAACAGAGAGGAGGTCCAAGTTGGGCAGTTGAATTGGGAAGGAAGGATTCACTTAGAGCGAGCTTCAACGGTGCTAATCAGTTCATTCCAACTCCTAATTCCTCCTTGGACGCTCTCATTTCAAATTTTGCTGCTCAAGGCCTGGATACAGGGGATTTGGTTGCTCTATCAGGTAATGTAACACATTAACCTGAGGAAGTAATTTCTTTTTATGGCTTTCAATAACTTGACTAAAGGCCTTAATATATGATTGTTGTATCAGGTAGCCATACTATAGGAGTCTCAAGGTGTGTAAGCTTTAAACCGAAGATTTATGGGGATAATTTAGAGGTAGAAAATGATCACTACAAAAGGGTCACAGTTTTCCATCGAATACTACGATCGATATGTCCACGATCAGGGAGAGACAACGAAATAGTACCTCTTGATTTTAAGACACCGGGATTGTTCGATAATCAATATTATCGGAACATTCTTGAAACTAAAGGATTGTTAAACAGTGACAATGTACTAATTTCTCAAGACGTGAAAGGTGAAATATCGGCGAGGGTGTGGGCTTATGCATCTGACGAGCAGTTTCTTTTCGGTCCTTTGTACAAGTATTTCGGGGTTCAAAATTATTTATTTTCATCCAAATGATTCCAAGGACATTAAAATCGTAAAAGATACCACATAAAAAGTAATTTTATAACTTAATTAAATCCAAAAATCAAAAATTAATTTGATAACTAAAAAATCCCAAATTCACTTGTAAATGTAAAAGAGTAGTACTACATCTATCTAAAAAAATGACACTTTTACTTTTTATAATTTTACCTATTGAAAAAATGAAAATATTATTTTACTTGGGATTTTAGAGGGAGTGTTTTTTCCTAAATATTTTGCTTCCGACTTAAAACTGCTTCTACTTCTGGAAACAGGCTCAAAAGGGAACACGGATTGGATTAGTTAGTTCAGCACCACCAACTCTAGTCCCAAACTCCAAACTGACCTCTTCAGCAGGGGTATTTTAGGAATTCCAAAAATGATAGTCTTTCAATCTGAAGGCCGATAGTTAAAAAATGAAAAAAATCCTGTATGGAATTGTGGGTTTGTTGTGGCGGTAAATTGATTAGCTAGACAGAGAGTGGTGTGTTGATGATTGATGGCGGCTTTGAGAAGTTGTGCGAATCTGCCAAAGGCGGCCAAGTTAGACCTTGAAGGTAGTAACCCAGCTGCTACTGCTGGGTCTGAGTCTCATGTTCAGTTTTCTAATCCTTTGCCTCGCCTTTCTATCTCTAAACCTTCTTGGGTCGTCAAAACTGAGGTTAGTCCAAAATTTCAGATTTGTAGAGGAGATTGGTAGATTGATTATACATTTCAAAACTAAAACTAGTAAATGGGGTGTGCAGTCAAATGTTTGGAGAGAAAAATTTAAGAAGCCAAATCCTCCTTGTGTCATCTGTGATGGAACCGGTAGAGTGGATTGCTTTCAGTGTCAAGGAAAAGGTAATAAACCATTATGAGTGCAAATTGAGTTTCTTTTACTCTTGGTTAAAGACCTTTATTATGGATCGACTTATTTCACCTAAACTTTCTTTTGCTTTTTCATTTTGGTATTTGGTTATTAGGTAGGACTAATTGTGCAAACCTAGCTATGCTTCCAAAAGGAGAATGGCCAAAATGGTACTAACACACTCTTGATTCCTTTCTATTGTAGAGTAGAATTAGTAGTGTGGTTTAACTGTCAACTTTTTTGTTTATGATTCTGGTGGCAATTCACTCAACCTCTGTCTGTATGGTCTCCTGTCAGGTGCAAGACTTGTGGTGGAAGTGGGCTTGCATATTGTTCTCGTTGCCTTGGATCAGGGGAATTCAGAGATGTAATGGGCTTTCATTTCATGAAGAGGGATGGAACTGATTCCGGTGCCGGTGGAACATATCGAAACACAAACGGCTCTAATTTGCTTAGCAATGAATAAACTCCATCCTCGACTTCCTGCATTGTTTATACATTTATTGATTACACATACAGGAGTAAACACTGGTGAAGTCCTCATGCCATTATTTCATGGACAATGGTTACAATTATTACAACAAGCCTCATGAGAAGTTGGTACAACAGGAAGGTGTATTAGGATTCAAAACTGGTGGTCTGCAAAGATTGGTGATGAATAATAAGGTCAATCTTTTTTAGTTATTATTGAACTCATTGTCATTTTCAGTATCCATTCTCATAACCAGTCCTCATTGAACTTATCTCCTTGTAATGGCCTCATAGCCTCAACTACTGCTAAATGACAACTGTTGAAGAATAAGAATATGGATACAACAACAAATACTACTAGCTTGAAAACATTTCATATTTACTGACATAAATTTTTGTTTATGAATAGATCTTCCATTCGGATCAATCCTTTATTTCATGTTTCTTCAATAGCGGATCGTTATCCACTGACATAAATTTTTCTAACCAACTCTCGGGACTTTGACGACAACTATCCCCTCCGGTCCAGCCTGAGCCTTTGGTGTTGTCCACACAAAAACGCGATTGCAGCGAAAATCCATGATTCTAAATTTACCCTGCTCAATAAACACTGCTGTAACTAAAGGGTTTTCCATCTCTATTATCTCTTTGGCAATCTGTGGTTTTGCTCCTAATAGCTCTGGCCATTCTTGCTTTCCTGCAGCTATGAACGATTCAAGACATTTAAGCCATTATTCTTGTTTACAAATTATATAAATGTAAACAGAAAAGTTAACAAGTCCCCTACCTGGACATAGTGGTTGCTGCATCGATCCTATATGCATATTTTCTAGACGGAAGACGAACTCAAGGAAAACAAAGTAGCAATTTAAAGCATTAGTCCGTCCTGATGAGTCCAAATGGAGAAAAAAATAATTAGGTAAATGAGGTTAAAAAAACAGATGATCATTATGACACTTGCCATTACGCAGAGTCTACCTATTTTTGTTTGATTCCTTGTCATATGGGTTGGATACTTATCTGTAGTTCTATACGATCGTCATCGTGTTCACCTAGCTCAACCATCATACATGCACAAATGGGCCTAGTTAATAAGTTGCAGTTGGTTGAGTGACAACATTGTTAAGTTTTGCAGTTGTTTGGTATTTGTGGTTTCATAAAAATCAAGCGCAGTGTTCGGAGAATTGAAAGAAGATTAACAGATGGGGAAATTCATGAAGCAGCAATACTGATCCACAGACTTGAGGGAATAATGATAACAACACATGAAGGTACAAGAGACCGGAGAGGGGAGACCAATGAAATTTGTACTGTCAAGTCGTGCTATAGAGAGCTGACAAGAAGTCCAGAGGTGAGCTTTCTCATACACAATGTCCAAACACTCGAAACCACCAGACTTTCCTTCACACTTTAATATGGGATTGGAACAAAAATCCAGTAGTACCTGCCTCTAGAAGACATAGTTGGTGCAAACTCAGGAGTCACAACAATACTGTCTACGCAACAAACATCGAGTCAGGGCAGGGCAGGTTCTAAAAAAATTCCCAAACAAGTGGTGCATTGCTTCCGCATGTTCCTTGTAGAAAATACACAAAAAAGTATCCATATTTTCTCCGGTAGTCAAGAGCATTATTGATTGTTTTCGGGGACAATTCCCACATCTTTGTTAAAATTTGCGGGCATCCAACTTAAAACTAATTGGCAATGAGTGGAGTGGCCCTTTCATATTATATTTTAAGTTTATTATAGGGATATTAGCAATGTGGGACTATTATCCTTCACA
>JAJJMC010016068.1:0-10495 GCA_023531435.1 Papaver californicum
TACTCATGGATGTAGAATCATCCATGTTATACATATAAGAAAGTAGATAAGAAATTGTTACGATAATGAAATCGCTTTGAAACCCTAGCTTTCTCCTCTTCTGTTTGTTATCTTCTCCTAGACTTGCAAAGTAACATAAAAGTTTTATTCTTAATGTATTGAAAGTATTCTTATATAGTGCTCTTGATATCTAGGCCTAGAATCCTTCTGGGCCTATGTTATTCCCAAAATAAAGTAAAAACGTATCATAAATGTCCCAGAACAGTGTCAGGTTCGGCTACTATTGTGTAGGGATTACTGGACGAACCTGCCAACTTTTATTTGCTCCAGATGACTTTCAGGTTCAGCTACTAATGGGATTTGGATTAGTGGCCGAACCTCTCTCTGTACGCTTTGTATTTTTCATCGAAAACGTACTTTAAAGTTCGCTACTATCCTCGTTTTACTTATTGGCCGAACCTTCTCCTGGACACTTTGTTCAAAACTGATTCTTAGGTTCGGCTACTACCATATGATCAATTTCTAGCCGAACATCTCACTGTAGACTTGTGGAAAAACTTGATCTTTCAGGTCAAGGTTCGGCTACTATTTGAACCGAATGATTATCAGCCGAACATTTCTCTTTGGACTCAAATTTTTCAAACTTGTTTTTCCATAACTTCTTCATTCGATGTTGGAATGACCTTATTCTTTTTGAGTTGGTTTCGTATTTCAATTCTATTCAAGATAGAGGTGAAAATTGAACAACTTCCAAGTGGTCTTCACTTGTAGACTCCATTTCCTTATCACTTTTTATAGCAATTGATTTAGGATGGTTCACCTAATAAAAGACATATGACAGAAAACAAACGTAATAACGACTAATATGCAAGAATTATAGAAAATATTAGTATCGATTTGACACTAAAAAATGTGAATTATGCACTTAGCACCATTATGGTGTGGGAAGCTTGCCAACAACCGTTTGTACCTCTCCAAGTATTCATAAAGAGACTCCCCAGTAATCTGCAGAATGCTACTAATCTCTTTACGAGAAGATGTTGCCTTGGAAGCAGGAAAATACTTTTTAAAGAAATAGCTTTTTCATCTCTGTCCATGTTGTAATACTCCCTGAAGGAAGGTAATACAAAAATTCTTCTGCTATGTCTGTCAATGATAATGGAAAGGATTACAGCATAACCGTTTCACTATTTTCGATTCTATGCCTAAGACTCGTCATCGTGTTCTGAAACTGTTGAAGATGACGATTTGGGTTTTCACCTGCATGTCCCTTGAACTTAGGTAGATGATGAATCAACTTCGACTTCATCTCCGCTGGTGCAAATATGTAAATGCACAGTGGTTGTGAATCTAAACATAGATAACTGTTTCAACTTCTTCTCCGGAGGTTGACGACCACCCATCTCTTCTAGAGGTGGATCTTGTAGCAAAATTTGAGGTTCTTGTAATACTGTCCACTTTCGATTTTGAATTCGATACCTTGGGTAGTCCCAACGTTTGGGTGCCAGAGATCAAGCACCTGAAAAAAAAAAATCTAGAAAAAAAAGTCAAAATCTAACAAATAAACCTAAAAAGAAAAATAAATGAAAATAAATAACAACTAAAACCAATTGCTCTCTGGCGGTGATGCAAAAATTTGATGCGTGTTGTGGGTGCAATCAAATTAGTGTTCTTATTTCCACTCAATTAAAGAATAATATAATGGAAGTCAAGTTCGTTCCTGATAGACACATTTTAGTGTCTAATTTGCACCTTAATTTCTAGTAAGTTAGTATTCGATTTTGCGTTTATTACGTGTTTTTATGCTTTTGTAAGTACATTAGAAGAATAGAGATTTATGGAAAAATTGGCTTAAAAAGTGATAAAGGCACCCAAGGACAAGTGTTATTGGCACCCCAAGAATAGATAAGGGACACCCCAGAATCGGCCGAGTCAACTCAGTCAACCCAGCGGGTCAACTCAGCCTGAGTCGCCGATCCATCTCATCGGGTTTCCTGTTCCAAACAGGAAAAGGAACTGGATATCAGAATTTACGGATTTTGTGGTTGTTTTCGATTATTAAGAGACCCAATTGCAAGTAGAATTTCATACAAGTTATAACACGTCGAAAAACAGCAAAGAATCCCGAAGAATTTGCTCAGAAATTGTGAACTTGGATGGATTCCTGTTTTGATTAGGAATCGAATTTGGGAGTTGTTTGAGAAAGTTCTATTAGGTTTAGAACTCTCCCTAGGGTTTGTAGACCCTATATAAACCAAGAGAAGCCAAGAGAAATCGAGACGCAACCCTAGAAATCAAAATCAGCAATTCCGGCCAACCTCCGTCACCGTCTGATCATCGCCGTTCATCTGCTGCTGCACCGGCCGGCGTGTTCTTCATTCAGTCATCACCGGGGAAGACGACTCAGCAACATCTACATCTGTTGCTGATTCAAATTGTTCTGTTGCTTATTCTTTCCTTTCCTTTGTTGCTTAGAACTTTCTGTAAGAGCTGAACCATCTCTGGTTACACTTATAAACGTTTCTGTTCAGCTGTTGCACCATTATTCAACCTTGTAATCAATATTTTGAGCAATGAAAAGATCTTTTGAGCAAGTTTTCTTCACCATGAGCTAAGTTTATTTACTGGGATGATGGAGGAGGTTTTTCTCTCAATTTTATGTGGTAAGTCTATTTTTAATTAATTATTTACAATTCTTTACTTGTTAAAATTGCATAGTTTCGAAATTGAAAAACGGTTTTCATTCAGTAGTGGTGTTTTTGTTTGATGGGTCATGCTGGGTTGACAACCTCTGATGTCCCATGCTTGTGATGTACCTCTGCTTGTTTGCATAAAAACCTATTTTGGCAATATTTGAGCTTAATTTATTTAAAAGAATTGCATGATTAATCACATAAATTGTTGGAAATAACTGATTCCTGATTCCTGGTTTTCTCCATATTTTCTAAAAATCATCTTTAGTTTATTTTCCTGGATTTTATTTAATTAGATTAAGTCAATTATTTTATAAAATCATTACCTTCACAAGTTCGAGAAACGAACACTTATTTACCACTTTTAAAATTACATCAACTTTTGGCGCCGCCGACGCGGACTTGTTTTTAGGTTTAAGGTTTTAGATTTATTTTTAGGTTTTTATTTTTAGTTTTATTATTTTACTTTGTTCTATTTTACGTTTCTTTTGGTATTTCTCTTTTTGCTACAGGTTGAATTTTGGATCGAAAGGGAGTAAGCCAAAGTTTTGGAATTAAAGCTAAAGACTTGGAGTTAAAGGGAAAAGCTTAAAAAAACAAAAAAGAAGATCGAAGATTTTATTTTTCTTAATTAGATTTTTAGTTTATTTTAATTAGTTTTAATTAGTTTACAAAATTGTATTAGGGTTTTATTATTTCTGTAATTTTTCTTTTATTTTCGGACACTTTTTGGACTTTCTTTTGGACATTTTTGGACATTTTATTATTTTTAAACCCTACGGAAGGATAGTTTTAAATATCAAACAGTGTGCAGGGAAGGACGACAATTACGATATTGTCTCGGCCCCTCGGTTTCGCACACTATTGAAAAGGATATTAGTGGCCCGAGTCGACTTCAACGGTTCATCGCCCGTCTGGTACGGGAGGTAAACTTCGACCAAACCACGAATCTCCTGTCAGTGGGTTTTCTGGACGCCTTTGTATGCATATATGCTGAGAACTGAATACGGACTTAAATTTTTGCATAGTAAAGGGAAAGGCCTGGCCATACAAGATAAGGTTTCGGATTTCATCACCGTCTCCTTCTTGCCCGCTTTAGGAAAACGAAACCTACGCCAACCTAAGCCTAAAATCTTGACTAGAAAGAGACCTATAGGGTATCGAGCTTATTGGAAAATCGTTCAAAAGGAATGTACTGGTTACTTTATTAGCCTAACTCGAAGTTCAGGAAGATTATTTTAAGTTGATTAGAGCCGCCTTGTAACCCAGGGAAAAGTGCCAAAGAGACAGGGTTATCAAAGCTCCTTAGAGCTTATCCTGTTTCTCTTCGACTTAATCTAATTCGGATCGTTCTAAGAGGTTTGCTAAAATTGTAACCAGTTGCCTTTTGAAAGAATAGAAGCTGGTCTAGAAACAATCTAAGTAAGCCATCATGCTTGTTGTTTGCTAGATTTAGGTTTGATTTGTTTGAGTCAGGGCACGATTGTGTTTGATTAATTGATTGTTAGGATTTAATTTTTGCATGCCAAGAACGCCCTTAAGCCGAACTTGGGATAGAGACCCTCAAGGTAGGTTAATCAGTGGAAGACTGGTAGTTCACCTTAACCTTGAGAAGCCAATTGAGAGTGAACTAGTCACTCCCGAGACCGTGTCAGCAATGACATCTCTGAAGGATTTGTTGAATCCGACCCGGACCTCACGTCCATCTGGCATCAAGTTAGCCGCTACTGAAGCGAGCTACGAACTGAAACCCGGAATCATCCAGATGCTTCCATTATTCTTAGGAAAAGAAAACGAAAATCCCTATTTTCATGTTAGGGAATTCGAGGAAATATGTAGCACAATCAGGATTAGAGACTTGAATGACGAGTCTATTAAACTCAGACTATTTCCCTTTTCACTAAGAGACAAAGCCAAGTCGTGGCTATACCTCTTGGCTCCTCAGTCAATTGAAACCTATGCCCAACTTACTTCAGCTTTTATTCAGAAGTTCTTCCCTAGGAACAAAATTTCGTCTGTTAGGAAGAAAATATGCACGTTTTCCCAACTAGAGGGAGAGTCTCTGTATGTGTATATAAAAAGGTTCAATGACTTATTGTCCCAATGCCCAGACCACGGAATAAAGGAGTTAAGGCTAGTTCAGATCCTCTATGAGGGTTTGGACTACGCATCTATAACCTTGGTCGAGTCTTTGTCAACCGGAGGGTTCGACAGTAAGACTCCTGCTGAGGCGATGAAACTTCTACGTGACATCGCCGAAAAGACCCAGCAGTGGGAGAGCATTAAGGATCCAAAAACAATAATTCTTCTAGGAAGAGGAAATGTTAATAGGGTAGAAGGATCTTTTGATCCAAAGGCCCAAATAGAAGCCTTATCTAGAAGGCTAAAACTGGTCGAAATGAATCAAGCTAGTAGTTCAGAGCCCAACCAATTCGAAGAGCAGGCTTTTTCTCTTTATGATAACACTAGATTTGATAACCATAGAAAGTTCGACCCGTATTCGGAATCTTATAACCCTGGCTGGAGAAACCACCCGAACCTTTCCTGGTCGAAAGGCCAGGCTCAAGGTCAGTTTAGTAATGCTAAAGGTCCTCCAGGATTCAGTTATAAGAATTCGGCTGGTCCAACTCAGCCCAGCAATGACGATAAGTATGAGCAGAGATTCCAGAGCATAGAAAGAGCTATTTCTAGTTTACAAACCTCAGTTAGTGACATTGCTGCGGCTCTGAGAGAGCGAGAACCTGGTAGGTTCCCTAGTCAACCCGAACCCAATCCTAGAGGAGTTAATGAAATGTCGACTGGGGAGAAATCATCCAGTCACGTGAATGCAATTACGACCCTCAGGAATGGTAAGGTAGTGGATAACAAGGTAACTAGCCCCGTTAGTGAACAAACTGTAGTTCATCCTAACCCAATAGTTGAAGAGACCGATATAGTCTCTGACGAGCCTGAGGCAACCCCTCAGAGAACTGATTTCATGCCTAGAGCCCCATACCCAAGGTTGTTAGCACCTACTAGGAAGGAATCCAATTTTAATGAAATAATGGAAGTTTTTAAGAAAGTCACGATCAACCTTCCATTATTAGATGCAATTAGGCAGATTCCTGCTTATTCCAAGTTTATTAAGGACATGTGTACGCGAAAGCGAAAACTTAGCGTACATAAGAAAGCTTTTCTAGCTAGTCATGTAAGTTCAATTATACAGAGTAGTACAGCCCTTAAGTACAAAGACCCAGGTTCCCCAACCATAGCTTGCACAATAGGAAACTACCGGGTAGAAAGAGCCTTACTCGATTTAGGAGCCAGTGTGAACTTACTGCCGTACCATGTGTACCTCCAGCTAGGACTAGGCGATTTGAAACCGACTCAGATGACTTTGCAGTTAGCTGATAGGTCTGTGAAAATTCCTCGTGGTGTCATAGAGGATGTTTTGATTGAAGTGGATAAATTTATTTATCCAGTGGACCTTGTTGTGCTTGATACCAGACCTGTGCCTGATCCAGAGAATCATATACCGGTTATACTAGGTCGCCCGTTCTTAGCAACATCTAATGCGATCATTAACTGTCGTAATGGTGTTATGAACTTGTCTTTTGGTAACATGACTATTGAGATGAATATCTTCAACATTAGTAATCAACCACCTGAGCTAGATGAACCCATCTTAGAAACCGTTAACATGATAGAGACCCCAGTTCAGGAGTCATTACCAAATACTTTGATAGAAGACCCGTTAGAAAAATGTCTAGCCCACTTTGGATTAGAGTTTGATGAGTTAGGCCCATCAGAGACCTTACCTGTGGTTGTAGCTTCAGATTTGGATAGTGACCAAGAGAATAGGCTAGTAACCGTGCTTCAGGACAATAAGAAAGCTTTAGGATGGACCATAGCATATATTAAGGGAATTAGGCCAACAGTTTGTATGCACCAGATCCATTCAGAGGAGGAATCCAAACCGTCTAGGGAGATGTAGCGTAGGCTCGACCCATTAGAAGATCCATTAGAGAAATGCCTAGCCAACTATAGAATTGATGGCGATAATGATAATGTTCTTAATGAAGTGAGAACTTTGTTAGGTTCTGCACCACCAGATTGTAATTTAGAAGAAGCAATTGACTATTTTCGAGAATTTGACGATCCGGAAATGAGGGAAATTGTTATTAGTCTATCTAGAGATACTGGAAACTCTAAGTTTGGGGGTGACTATCATTCTCCATGTGCTATACCATTAACAATTAGGAAGGTCCCTAGCTTGGGACCTGACATATGCACGTCTGCCATTGTACAAGATCATCTTCGAGCTAGATCCACTGATCCTCCTGTTCAGAAAGAAGTTCAGTTGCCAAAAACCAATCCTCTGGTCGATGTGGTTTACCTAAATAGGGATCAAAGTGTGTTCAGATTGTTTATCTTCGTAGCTTGCTGCTGTTTCCTTCTATTGTGGATAACACTATTTAATTCAGATGATCCACAGTTGTTCCGATTATTGCTATATGATTTAAGGAGGTAACTTATGCTCATGCGACACGGTAATATCTTTCCCTAATTCCTTTTCGTGCAGTGTTTAGAAACATTGAGGACACTGTTTAATTTAAGTTTGGGGGTATTGGGAGACTTTTTAGGATTAATAAGATTTGGAATTTAGAAGCATGTGAACAATTCAGGGTGACACTAACCACTCTAGGTAGATGGAAACTTAGCCATTTTGCTATAAAGATTGGTGTGCCCAGCTAGATGGTCTATTCATAAAGGAGACAAAGTTCAGGTGTTAGAAATAACATGATAGTTGTCACCACCACATCACGTTCTATTTTATTATTTGCAATTTCGTGTTTCTCTGAGAGTATTGGTGGGTCCTAGCATCGACATGTTAATTAGCGCTGGAATGACATTTAGTGTGTTGAGATCATGCCCCACATGAATAATACGTTAGTGTTTTAGAGTTATGTGTGTGGTCCCCCTGTCTCCGTCGCCTAAGCAAGCGTGGAATGCAGGATCCATGGGAACACACATATATTAGATGTCAGGAAAAAAAAAATTCGAAAAAGAAAAAAAAAAATTCGAAAAAAGTTAGAAAAAAATTGAAAAAAAAATAGTATTTGGTATTTTAAAGTTCTCCCTGTCTCCGTCGCCTAAGCAAGCGTGGAACGCAGGATCCATGGGAACTTGTAAATATTTTAGTTAGTAGTAACCGTTGAAAATAAATGGGGAGTATCTCGACACACTAGGTTTCATCTCGGTACTGACCTTCAGACAGATATGGGACACATCGTTCGCCTTGGTCAACATTTGCGATCTTCTACATTCTACGTTCATCTTCTAAGTCTTTTCATGTGATGGGTGGTTAGATAACTGTCTGAGTAGAACTCTGTTGTCTTAGATATGAATTTTAGTATGCTTGAGTTAACACTCGTGTACAGTGATTGGATCCATAAAGGGTAATGGTCCCTATAGCCGAATATCTGAGTAACCAACTAACTAGCTTGTTTAGTGTTTACCCTTAATCGTTCACGTGTTGCTAAGATCTAGATTCAGGTTTTGTGGGTATACCTCTTGTAAACCCTCAGGAGACAAAACTCGTCCACTAGGGACACCTAGGGGTTTAACGGCTTGCTGCATACGCTAAACGTAGTCGCGATTCCTGCGAAAGTGAGTTAGGATTTTTTGCTTTATTTTTTAGAGTAGTTTGCTCGAGGACTAGCAAAATAATAAGTTTGGGGGTATTTGATAGACACATTTTAGTGTCTAATTTGCACCTTAATTTGTAGTAAGTTAGTATTCGATTTTGCGTTTATTACGTGTTTTTATGCTTTTGTAGGTACATTAGAAGAATAAAGATTTGAAAAATTGCTTCAAAAAGTGATAAAGGAACCCAAGGACAAGTGTTATTGGCACCCCAAGAATGGATAAGGGACACCCCAGAATCGGCCGAGTCAACCCAGCGGGTCAACTCATCCCGAGTCGCCGATCCAGCTCATCGGGTTTCCTGTTCCAAACAGGAAAAGGAACTGGATATCAGAATTTACGGATCTTGTGGTTGTTTTCGATTATTAAGAGACCCAATTGCAAGTAGAATTTCATACAAGTTATAACACGTCGAGAAACAGCAAAGAATCCCGAAGAATTAGCTCAGAAATTGTGAACTTGGACGGATTCCTGTTTTGATTAGGAATCGAATTTGGGAGCTGTTTGAGAGAGTTCTATTAGGTTTAGAACTCTCCCTAGGGTTTGTAGACCCTATATAAACCAAGAGAAGCCAAGAGAAATCGAGACGCAACCCTAGAAATCAAAATCAGCAATTCCGGCCAACCTCCGTCACCGTCTGATCATCGCCGTTCATCTGCTGCTGCACCGGCCGGCGTGTTCTTCATTCAGTCATCACCGGGGAAGACGACTCAGCAACATCTACATCTGTTGCTGATTCAAACTGTTCTGCTGCTTATTCTTTCCTTTCCTTTGTTGCTTAGAACTTTCTGTAACAGCTGAACCATCTCTGGTTACACTTATAAACGTTTCTGTTCAGCTGTTGCACCATTATTCAACCTTGTAATCAATATTTTGAGAAATGAAAAGATCTTTTGAGCAAGTTTTCTTCACCATGAGCTAAGTTTATTTACTGGGATGATGGAGGAGGTTTTTCTCTCAATTTTATGTGGTAAGTCTATTTTTATTTAATTATTTACAATTCTTTACTTGTTAAAATTGCATCGAAATAGAAAAACGGTTTTTCATTCAGTAGTGGTGTTTTTGTTTGATGGGTCATGCTGGGTTGACAATCTCTGATGTCCCATGCTTGTGATGTACCTCTGCTTGTTTGCATAAAAACCTATTTTGGCAATATTTGAGCTTAATTATTTAAAAGAATTGCATGATTAATCACATAAATTGTTGGAAATAACTGATTCATGATTCCTGGTTTTCTCCATATTTTCTAAAAATCATCTTTAGTTTATTTTCCTGGATTTTATTTAATTAGATTAAGTCAATTATTTTCTAAAATCATTACCTTCACAAGTTCGAGAAACAAACACTTATTTACCACTTTTAAAATTACATCAGTTCCCACGGGGAGCAAGGTGTTTAAGTTTTCAAATGTCACAAAATGGGGGGTTTGTTTTAGGATTTTAGCAAAGTTAATAAGAAAACAATTAAAAGTAAAGTTGTAAGCAATGGAGAGAGATATGATCGAGGAATCCTTCTTTGTTACTAAATAATCATTGAATTAGTATATTCATCTACTTATCATTAATCACAAATCATCACCAACCGTAGAATAACAGCTAGATCCGTGTTATCCCAGAAATTCCTTATATCACTGGATACGGAAGTTCTCGCCTACCAAAGTTTATTCGTCCTAACCACCTATTAGTAGATCACTCGGGGTGTAATTTGGCCGAATGCTTTATATTTTGTGAATTAATAGGTTAATCCTATCAGTTAGACTCTTATATCAAGGTCCACTTACTAATGTTGTTCATATACACAATTGCTCCACAGAATCCCTCTGCAAGGTCTCGTGTCCTTTACTTGTGTACGAGTCGATGGACTATTAATTATCTCACAAACCAATACGAGCAATAGATTAAATCAAAAAATTAATTCAGTTTGCCACCTAAATAATCTATCAATCAATCATAAACATTTTTTACGGTATAAACAAACGATAATCATATGAAGAACTCAAAATGGACTCATATAAAAACTCAAATCATGTTTAGAACTTAGAATTAATCCTAAATAAATTAGGTTTTTAGTTACTCATGGATGTAGAATCATCCATGTTATACATATAAGAAAGTAGA
>JAJJMC010016070.1:0-30176 GCA_023531435.1 Papaver californicum
GTTGAAATTTTACAAAAAATTTGGATTTCCAATTTGGGGCTACTTATTAAAATCGGTAGTTTAAGATTTTTTAAAACTACCGATTGTGCTTGTACAAAGTGTTGAATTTTTTCAAAAAAAAATCGAATTCCAATTTTGTTACCGTTGATCAACGACTATTTGTATTCTGATACACCTATAAATACATGAATTTATATCTATCATTCTCATTTCAAATCCACATCTTTTACATTTCAGAGAAAATTTATAATCCCTTGTTTTCATGTAATGTCGGTTACGAAAATTTTAGGCTTAATGAAGAGAATTTTACCCTAGAAGAAGATTTATCCCTATGTCAAAACATAGTATTACATTATCCAGCAAGGGGTCATGAACGTCGGATGAATGGTTCAATGAGCATGCAATGGTTAGAACATATCCATGCTAACTTTTGTAACGAAACCGGTAACCCAACAACCGGAACAGAGCATACCTTTTTTGTCGATATATGGAAATCACAAGGGAAGTACTAGAATTTTCTTCTTTAACCGCTAAGGTGAATGAAAGAAGAATTAGGAATGAAACTGATGATGAAGTTGTTACCAGATCTCTGGAGGAATGGAGAAGATGGAAACGTTCAGATTTCAGGTAAAAACCTCATTTCGAGATCCTAAGGGTGATGGAAGAGTACAATCCTTTTGTGTTGATTATTCTCCCAAGAAGTGAAGAACGTCGTCCCGGTCGTCATACGACACGTTGAAGGTTTGATAATAGGTTTGCTTAAGTGTTTAAGTGTAATCTACTGATTTATTATATTTCATTTCCTTTAATGTTACCCGATGTATGCCTTTTCGATTCAATGAAATGATTTATAAAAAAATTAAGAAATCCAATTTGGGGCTACATATTATAATCGGTAGTTGAATAATTTCTTAAACTACCGATTGTGAGAATCGGTAGATTATGGTGTACCCAAAACTTTCGATTCTTTATATTAGTTCGAACTTAGTGTACATATTTTTTGTACACTCTTGTTACACCAGGCCTCAACGGATTTTTTTTTTGAAAAAAAGAGCCGTTAAGACTATAATCTATATAAGGAGGGTGACGTCTTCTCATTTATGCACCTCCAATACATTTTAACTCTCCAACTTCGAAGATATTAGTGTCTCAACCTATTCTCAACTAAAACATCAACTTTTTTCATTTCTTTTCCTCTATCGATTCTTCTACTCCTTTTATCCCTTAAGTACTCCAATGAAAATGGCTCCAAAATCTTTACCTAAACAACCAAAGAATGGAAAGGAAAAGATGGGGATAGAGGAGTCCAAAACCATTGAAATCAATTCGTCAACCGATTCCCAGAAAACTTACTATATTTTGGATCCTCGGTGCATTTTAAGGGACAAAGACTTGTCAAGCATAAACCCATACTACAATGAAGTTGGAGAGTACATAGGTCTACTTCGGTTGAAACTAAGGGGGACGAGAAGAAGAAAAAGAAGCCGGTTGAAACTAGGACCAAGTCCAGAGTAACAAGGAGCGGAAGAATTTCATGAGATCAATGAGAGTGATCAATTTGAACTTCTATGATGTGTTTTGTTTCGTTTAATTCAGATGTTTTTAGTTTTTTAAAAACATGTTTAATGAACAATATGTAGTAAGTTTACTTGAACAAGTTTTTCTCCGGATGTTGAAATAGTATTACGAAGTTAGATGTTAAGTAAAATCGACATATTCGGTAGATAACTATGTTTCTAAACTACCGATTACGTAATCACTAGTTATTTATTTCTCGTGCTACCGATTATCCACAATCGGTAGTTATTTATGTTCACTAACTACCGATTGTTGCAATAAAATTCCTGGACAACAAAACCATTATAATCGGTAGATAAATTGATCTTTAAACTACCGATTACAAAGTTAAACAATTAAAAATTTAATTCATTATATGTCTACAATCGGTAGATATAAATTTTCAATTCCTACCGATTGTGAAAGATGAAGAGTTATCGATTTTGGAAGGTTTTAAGAAATTCAATTTGGGGCGACAGTTATAATCGGTAGTTTAAGTACTCCCTTAAACTACCGATTGTACAATCGGGATGAAGATAAATCACGATACTACCGATTGTGAAAAACTATAACTCGAAAAATCAATCTAAAACACTCTCGATTCTAATACAAAACTAACTCAAATAATTTTCTAATAACCAAATTAGTCAACTAATTAATCAAAATTAACACTAATTAAGCAAGGGTAGATTAGCCATTATAGAAATTATATAGATAAGTGATGTATTGAGATTACTTCAAACTGACCTTATTTTGTTTTATTAGTAGCCCCTAATTAGTTTTTGGTGGCCCTCAAATTCGCCAGGAAAAAAAAGAGAGAGAGGGTTACTTCGGAATGAATCAAATGGAAGAGGGGTTGATGCTGCAGTTGCAATTACAGTTACATCTGCAGATGCGGATGGTGGAGGAGGAGCAACACTAAAATGTTATCTCTCGGCTATTTTGAACTTGAAAACAACCCAAGCTTCTGCCAATCGGCCAACCCAACATCCTTTTTCATCTTGAGCTTCCAATTCTTCAAGCACAACCACCAGAACTCACTTATTCAATAACCCCAGATCCAATTTCTTCAATGATTTTTCACTTATGATTTCCCCCACAATTTAGACAAACTTGAGCCCCTGATTTTGTTCCTTTTTAGATTTGAGAACCCTTTCTAATCCTTGATTTATACACCTCATATCCATTGCTAGCGGCGGTAAAAACCTTGGCAAAGTTGGTCGCAAAAGCAAAGAGCTTGCACCTGAAATACGTAAGAAATGGTGAGAACTCGGCCTGGTCGAAGGTGAAATCCCTGATTTGAAGAGGAGATTTATTTTGAGGAGCTTTAATTCGAGAGATAATGGAAGAGGAACATTTAGTGGGTTGTGTTACGTGTGAAATTGGAAGAGGGAGATTTAGTGGTTTGTGGAATGTGAGAGGTTATGAAAGGTAAGAAGAGATATGGACCATCGGATTAGGGCTTAAAGCAAATCTCATCCCACCTTTTATATCCTTAGACGAAAAGAATATATAAAGACTTTAAATACCTTTAAAAACTTTAAATCCCCATCTTTATTTATTCACCCCTATAAACGGATCATATAATCCTGACCACTCTTTATATTCCCTAAGAACCCGTTCCAGCTATTTTTTGTCTTTTCTCCAAACAAAATCTCAGTCGTTTTTTATAACTACGTTGTGCTTTATATTCTTGATGCAATTTATATCGCTACCGATCAATACTTTTCCGCTTATAAAAAGCAGGGATGGAGGGAAAGGGTGTAAGTGGGGTCGCTTGCAACCACAAAAATTTGAACTCTAATAAGAAAATATTTTGGTTTTATGTAATTTTGATGTTTTATGGGTGCAAATCCTAAAGGTAAAATGAAATTTGTATGAATAATGGGTTCAAAATTTTTATAAATGTTGGAGAAAAAAAATTGTTCGACCCCATAACATATAATTCCTAGCTCCATCCCTGATAAAAAGTTCATTTTCCTTCATATATTTTTCTTTCACTAAATTTTTTACACAATAAGTGAGCTAAAGGAAAAAAAATAACAAAAAAAAGGGCAAGGTGCATCAAGCTCCCCGATGAGTGGAATAGACTAGAATCACAATAAATAAGTGGAGTACGAAAATGTTATACAATAAGCGGACGTTGGTGTACTCTCAAAGCATATATCTAGCCATCAAAAGAGAAATCAGTTTACCACACTAAAGGTGAGTGAATTGAGTTGGGTACGGTGTACTAGTGGTTCCCTGCTGGTGTTCAAGAAAGAGTCCAAAGATATCCTTGGTGGCGTTTTTATTTCTTAAAGCAAAAAAACCATAGGTTTCAAATTGTTCAAGTAATATTTGAACGTCGGTGGAAGACTACAAATACGTTTTATTTTAAGAATTTGATTGCAGCAAGTTTGTTCATTCTCCAATTCAAGTTTTAGGATTTTTATTTTTGATTCTATATACAAATTATGGATTTATAAAAATTTAAATTATGCAAACTTTGTCACAGAAATTTAAATTATGCAAACAAACTATAGATTATCGAAAGTTAACTATATACGTTGTTTGTAGGAGTTACACAGTTAGATATGTACATGTTGATGGGAATACAATGTGAGCGAAATATGCTTCCATTTAACTAAGGGAAGTGGGTAATACAATCAAAATGTGCTTCCATTTAATTGAGAAGATACACAAAGATCTTTCAAAATAAACACAAATATGGAGAAGATAGACATGATTTTTTTAGGATAGATACAAATGTTAAAGGATAAATATATTCCAGGTGATTATTTAGGATAACTACAAATCTAGGTGGTTATTTGGGATGACTACAACTAGATTTGGTTTATGTATAAATATAAGTTGAAATCCACCTATACAATTTCTATTCCTTCTCCTTTACACACTGACAAATAGCTTCATCTATAATTTATGGAGAATTGAAGCAACGATAGGTATTCAATTATCTTACATACATCTCGAAAATTGTTGAGATAATTAATTTTAACAAACACCATTCTTATTAGATTGGTATCACCCCTTTAATATTGGTATTCCCTTATCAATTATGCTTTTTTTGTGCTCATTTCTCGAGGGATCATTTTTAACTTTCCCAAACGCGGGGTGCCCAGACCAAATTTTGAGTGCGTAACCGTTAAAATCCAATAACCCGCGAAATTTCCCGCTTATCTCTGATTTCTTCATCTTTTCCCCATCTCTCCACTTTCCTCTCGCTCCCTTAATTTTTTTCAGTGGTGAAAAAATTTGGCAGGTATTCTTCTATCTTTCCTCATTTTCTCTTGCTGTTATCCTCTAACCCAGAACTGAGTTATCACTTTGATTTATTAAAGAACACACACAAATTATTTATAGATTTTGTAATAGATTCATCTCGATACACACACACATAAACCTAATTCCAATCTAAGCATGTGTTAATCCCCAATTCTTTTGAGCTTTCTCATACTTGAATTCAAAAAAATATTACCTAATAACTCATCTTTAACTTAGGAATTTTATGTTGAACTAATACATCGACTGGATCAAATAAATGGATTTATATGTTTGTGACTGTTTCAGTCAGGCTTTTATTGTTAATTTTCTTGTCTATCTATGTTTGGTTCACTAATATGTTGTTCTTCAATTTGACTTAGGGTTTAGTTTACTGACATGCAGACTAAATGCTTGCTTTACTTTTTATATCAAAGACAAATAGTTCTTCATTTGTTAGTTTGAGTAAAGTGCTGAAGTTCGAAAAACTTTTTTCACAGGCTAATTTGGATATGCAAAGAGCCTAAGACTAGGACCTTATCAAAATTTGAACCTGGCTAAGCACCTTAGAAACCAGAAAGCAGTCTGTTGAAAGCACTCAGCTTCAATGCAACCCAAAATCAGTTCTTTCTTTAAGCGCTCCGCAGCCAAAACCTTTGACCCATCTAAACTTTCCGCTCCAGTTGAAGATACCACACACTTTGATATCCAAGAACCAGAGATTCGAATAACATACAAACGTCGAACACCCAAAGAGGAACCAGACAGGTATGAAATTCAATCCTGTTACTTTTAAGCACCAAATTTATATTGCGTAAGAACCAACAAATATCTCACTCATAGTTGCTTGGTCTCTGAGTAGGCAAATCTACATCGTTACAACAAATTTTTGTTTTCCTCGAATTCTCACACTCAATGAACAAATTAGTGCTTTTCCTGCACAGAAATGGTGAAATCACTAGTACAAACATTATAGAAAGACCTGAAGTTGCCCTTCCCAAACTACTACCTTCTACTTCAAGCAAAACTTTGAACAAGAAGAGAAGTTACGCGCAGTTTCATTTGGAGTTAGGGCAGTCAGATTTCCTTTTACATTCCTGCTCTACATGTGGGTTTAACTTTGCTATAGGAGATGAAGGGGATGAGAAGGTTCACAAAGAGTTTCACAAGAGCTACACCCATGGAATCCAATTTAAGGTATTTTACTCAAAGTCATTTGGTATCATTGTTTAATCAGCAACAATATCTGTATAGCCTTCTGGTTATTGTTTCTCATGTCTTACCTTAAATCCATGGACAGGGTTGGCGAAATGAAAGAGTAATTTTAGCAAGTGAGGGTGCTCGTGTTATTTTAGTGTTACACGGTGACCCACCAGCTCAAATGAAAAAGGTTCCACTTCTTTCTCATTGTTATTTATGTCTACCAGATTTGTTAGGGAAATTGGTCTAATCAAATTTGAAAGGTTTAATGAGGGAGATCGTCTACTGTCAGGTTCAAGAGGTTGTAACAATGGTCGAGGGTGAGCTTGGTTTGGGTGAGGGGTGGCTTCTCCACAAACTCTTCAAGGTACAAACCATGAGTCCTTTTTTTGAGAAAACCTCATGTGTATACATCACAGGTTGTTATAAAAAATCCCAACTCCTTCATGTCATCTTGTTTTCAGGTGTATCTGTTCATATTGAGTCAGAGAATTGCTGGTTGTCTAGTTGTAGAACCGATAAAAACTGCATACAGAGTTATTTCGAAATCTGTAGTCCAGAGAAGCTCCACTTCAAATAAAAAAGAAGCTAGACCAAATTCTGTTGTGCTGCGTTTTGGAAATGTTAACTTTCAGCAGGAAATTGTAAAGCATGTGCATTCTGTCGATGAACTTAATGTGTCAGAAGACCCAAGTGGAGTCATTCTGTGCGAGAAGGATGCTGTTTCAGCCCTCTGTGGAATTAGAGCTATTTGGGTTTCACCCTTTAATAGAAAGAAACATGTTGCCACCAAATTACTAGATGCTGCAAGGTTAATACTTTCTCAATCTCCCATCATTGATATTCCTTATTATCTAAGTACACATCAGTCATCGTATTCTGATCTTTGAACTCAAGCATGGTTTTAGAGGGAAGGGACTAAATATTAATGGTTCACACTTTACAGCTTTATAGTTTTCATTTTCGTCTCTTATTTATGTAGGAAGAGTTTCTTCGAGGGTTACACTATTGAAGCCTCACAAGTTGCATTTTCTGAGCCTACCACTGCAGGAAATGCATTTGCATCAAAATACAGCGGCACTAACACTTTCCTGGTGTACCATACACAAGCCTGAGCACCATATCTGCCTGGTCTGCTGGGTATGAGTCCTTCAGTTTTTCTTCTTATCCATTGAAATAGAAGTTGACAATGTTGTGATGCATTTTTCAGAGTCCAGGGATAAAAACTGACTTATATTTCGTCCAAATTAAGTGTTAGTATTAGGGATTAGTACAACGTTTTGAATTACAGACAAGTGACCATATATTGTCACTTCAGCTTTTTCTTCTACTCTGGTAACCAGGTGTTGTATGTATTATTACACTTACCGGGTTCGGAGATTTGAGTTGATACAAAAAATGGTGTGTGATAGTAGGTGCCATAATTCTAACTTTGAGATTCAAAGGAACATTATCAATTTTCTTGATAACAAACGTGAAGGTGTTGCCACTCTCGTTCAGCAGCATGGCCTTCAATTTGTGAAAATGTACTAAAGCAAAACCATCTTAATAGTGCCTAGGTATTACATTAACCCCCAAAACTGGAACCAATCCGTGCTAAAAAAAAAGCAATGCAAACAGCAATTTCAAATTTTGTTTGTTCAGGGTGGAGGCAACTGATTTGACATCCAGTTCGACTTAAGCAAATAAAAATAATCTAGGTTCTGGAGGATCTAATTGAAGGGGAGGTGGGGAAAAGCCTTCAAAACCTCTTCAAACACAGGTTTCTTCAACTCAACTGCCTGTTTGCAACCAAATTATGAGTTGGTTACCGTACAAGTCAAAAACATCGCAAATATGGAAGTTGGATTTGCAGCCAAATCATGAGCCAGTCACCAGTGTACCAGAAAGCAAGGTGGTGAATGCAATGGTGAGAGACTGAGAGCAAGTGAGTAATGCTAAACATAATCGTCAGATGTTAAGACTTCTTATTTATAATAAATACCAATTAAGACGCCCAAGAAGCCTACTAGTAATCTCAAGATCAACTCCTTTGTTTCGAAGCAAAACATGAAGATTTTTTTTTTTTTTTTTTTTTTTTTAATCATAGAACAACATTTTTCACATACTAGGTCTCCTAAATTTAAAGCAAACATGCAAGCATGCTCTAGTGATGGTAACCCTAAGCATAAACCCTCTGGGATCACTCCTGACAGTTGCATGTGAGGAAGCAAGCCTGTTAATAACATGTACAGAGGATATCGATCAAAAAAAAAAAGAAAAAAAGAAGCATGTACAGGGGATGCAACCAAACCACATGATGCCGGTCCCAGCAATCAAAACCCGTCTACCTAACAACAAATGAGTGTATATACATACCTGCCTGCATTCCAGGGATAAGGTGATGTTGCTTGGCACATACAGTACTGATAATAACAATAGTGTACGTAAAACTGTTAGGTAAAACAGAACTTGGTGCATCATTTTGATCAGATACACAATCATGTAGAAAAATATCTCAAGAGCCTTGTCAGTATTCCTACAGTGATCACTTGCCGATATGACCTTCGAATGATGTTGTTTTTGTTGGCAATTCATCGATCAGTGTTTGAGACAACCCCATTTTCTCAAATTTAATTGGCATTAAAGTAAAATAAATGGTTATGGACTACATGTTATGTGGATGCCCAATGCTAAGGACTTCTGTCTTTGCACATATGCTTGCGGAGGATAATTGTTTGACCATTAATTTGTTGGTTCTGCAACAATGGAAATAACACTAAACATAGAAAATTGTTAACGTTAGAAAATCACTGAATTGATATACACTTTGATGTTGATGCACACACAAGGACAGAGCCACCTGCTCGGCAAATTGTCCTTAACACAATAGTCCTCGGGTACTCCTCAAGGATGAGAGATGTTATACCCCAACAAAGGAGATGTGTCCAGGATAGAACTGCCCGTTATGATTTGATTAGCACAATACAAATCACCCTCAAACAAACTCAACAGCAAGATAGTGGAAGGGTAATAAACACACAGTTGCGCCAAACAAAGCAAGAAGAGGGGAAAAGAGCTAGAGATAGTAGCCTGCTCTGGAGTACTCTGAAAATGAAAATTCTTTTTTCTTTTATAGGCAAAAAATGAGTGAAATTAGCGCAGTAATTAATTGAGAATAAATTTTATATTTAATCAAAAAATTAAGTGCAAAATTTAATTTGGTAACGGTAATAAAACGGCCAAAATTCATTTTCAATTATGACAAGAATTATACTCGCCGGATCAGACGCCCCCACAATTAAAACAAAATTTAATATTCACAAAACGTAAGCCTTGGTTGGCCCGCAGCCGCAAGCATACTCATTCCCGCAGCAGTAGCCACAGTCACACCCGCACCCGCAGCCACAGCCATAGCCGTAAATCCGCAAGCACACAAGCACTCAAGCACTCAAGCTCGCAAGCGTGCGTGCTTCGGTGCGAAGCACCGCACATATGTGAAAAGTATGTTTTCTCCAACTAGCCCATTGCCTTAGTCCTCCCCCAATCACAAAAGCTTCTAAACCCTAAGGGCCCTCCCTTAGTTGCATTTTTTATGGTAATAAAGAGAGGACTCATCTCTAGTCTCTCCAATGTGGGACTAAAGGTTCTTCATTCACAATAGTGAAAAATGAGCTAGTGTCCCTTAATGACTTCTAGGTCCTAAGGTCCATTCCCACCAAGACTAAAATACATTTTAAGTTCATTTTTCTCCAACCCCACATGAATGAAAACCCGATGAAAATCAGAAATCAGAAAGCGAGAAATACCTCTTAGGCAGTAGGTGTCCATAAGGTCTTGAACCTTTGCTTAGTGAGAAATTACCGAAACTATTTGATGGACGGTGAACGCGATGTCTTGAACTTCCATCGTTTGGCGTAGTTCAGCAATAACTTCCACGCGTGATATCTCTCTTGGTGTTGTTAAGTTCGTGCCGTTGTGTCTATTTTGGCCCTCGACGTATCCCGTTTCTCAGATATAAAATCAGCTCAGTTCTCATAGAAAGCGGCCCACTTCCTCATTCATATAGGTGAGTTCTATCAAGAGTGTTTACTGCTACACCCCACTTCAATCTTAAATTGAAACTATAGAACTCATTAAGACTTAATAAAAAGTCATCCTCACATGCAGTCACACTATCACGTCTACACCATAGGGAAGGGACAGAGAATGAAATTCTCTGATAGTGTTTCCTTTAACCCACCACAAATTAGTTGTCTCATTCGAAACCTTGTTCTTGGGATCTCCAGTCAGCAAGGTTGAGTATCCTTCATGGCAAGTTTATTTGATAAGCTTAAGCCCCATCCCCCTCGATGCATTACAAACTATCTCCTTGGAAAAACCTTTCGTCAAAGGGTCCGCGATATTCTCTTTAGACCTCACAAAGTCAACAGAAATAACGCCAGTTGAGATTAGTTTTTTTTAGGGAATTGTGTCTTCTACGAATGTGTATAGACTTCCCAATATAGTTGTTGTTTTTAGCATTAGCTATTGCATCTTGGCTATCACAATGTATAGATATAACTGGCACAGCCCTATGCCAAAGAGGAATGTCTTCTAAAAAGCATCTTATCCAAGCGTCTTCCTCTCCTGCTTTATCTAACGCAATAAACTCTGATTCCATAGTGGATCGAGATATACATGTCTGTTTGAAACTCTTCCAAGATACAGACCTACAATCTATAGTGAAAACGTATCCACTCGTAGACTTAAACTCCTCTGAGTCCGCTATCCAGTTTACGTCACAATATCCTTCAAGGACCGCAGGGTATCTCTCATAATTTAAACAAAAGTTTAAAGTGTACTTCAAGTACCTTAACACTATAATAAGTGCATCCCAATGCTCTTGTCCCAGATTACATCTATACCTACTTAACCTACTCACAACATAAACAATGTCTGGTCTCGTACAGTTTACATCAGACTTCCTATGAAACGTGAATATTCAAGTTGTGAAACTCCATTACCCTTGTTCTTCTTCAGTCTACAACAAGGATCATACGGAGTACAAGCAGGTTTACTATCAAACTGGTTATATTTTCTAAGTACAGATTCAACATAATGAGATTGACTAAGACTATATCCATTAGACTCTTTTCTAATTTTCATCCCTAAGATTACATCAGCGGGGCCTAAGTATTTCATGTCAAAGTTCTCATTTAGCATGTTCTTAGTGGAGTTAATTACATCCATGTTTGTACCAAGTATAAGCATATCATCAACATACATGCATACAATCACACATGCATCATTCACAAGTTTAGTATAAACACACTTGTCAGATTCATTTACTTTAAAACCACTAAAAATCATTACATGATCAAATTTTTCATGCCATTGATGGAAACCGTGTATGACGGATTTGACTCTCACACTCGACGGAAAAGATAATAAATATTTTACTCTTAAAAGGCATCATAACCTTTGCTGATTGGTCGACATAGATCATAGAAATGCCATATCCTGTTTCAAGATTGTGGTATGCACGTTGTAGTTTGCACCAAAAAAAAAAAACAAAAACAAAGTAAAAACATACACGTGCAGCTAGTTTATTATCATCATCATTATCTAAAACTCGTTTAGCTGATTAATCCTCCTAATTAGGAGGAGTAAAATGTGCTTTGATTAATTATGGATTTTTGAAAGAAAATATCCCGTTTCGTGATTTTTGAAAGTGGTACTTCAACTCCAAAGAAGGAACAATGATTATAATTTATAAAGCTACCACGTGTAACTCAATTGTAAGGTCTGAAAATGACTTAGTAATGTCCAATCACCAGTACTACTATTTTATACACGTAATCTTCCTACCACTGGTTCAAAAGTCCCCCACCATGAGACCCAACTGCCACTAGCCTCATGAAATTAGAATTAAAGAATCAAAATTAGAGCGAAAAGCATAAGATATCAACTCCAAAAAAACTTAAATTCCAAATTTACTGGTTGTATTTTCGACGCCTCTAAAAAAATATTATATTTTTATATTTTTAACGGTCGATTTTAAAATAAAAATTAAAAAATAAAAAAGATTTATTATCATGAGAGGCTGAGATACAAATAGTACTTGATAATAATATAAAAAACTCAATATAGATCTCTATAAATAGTACTATTTGTATAATTATTAAAGTAAGAAAAAAATATATAAATTTTTATTATTTTTTTAAATTTTAAATTTGCATAATCAACTTTATTTATTTTGAATAGCGGAACAATATTATCCGACTTTATTAGTAAATACAGGCGTTTAGCCAAACTTCATTGTCGTAGACTTCTTCCTTAACAAAAATTATGTGACCAGAGTGAAAGGCATGACAGTTGACAGAAAGATTGCACCCTTCAAGCCTTGTTTTCATGCAGCTCTAGATAACAGCAACCTAGGCTTGGCAATATTTTCCATTTTGATTGTTAAAGAAAATGACAATACATTTTGAAGTTATTAAGGAGTAGGTTTGCTTGGGACAATTTCACTCAGTCTATAACTCTTTGTCATACAACAAACTTGAGATATGATCAATCAAAAAATAAAAGATAAATAAATCGCATTAAAATATAAAATTCAACGATAAGGTTGTTGGTGAGAAATAGAAGCTAAAATTCTTATAATCAACGCATCGTATGCCCCTCACAAGCTGAAAATTGTTTACAAAATCTTATTAGAAATTGATTTCCATGATCATGACAAAACAGAATGATGGTCTGATAGGGAAATAAGATGACTCGTGACTACTATTTTTGAAGTTGATAGTTCACTTGTTCAAAATTTTGGTAGCCGCATATATTTTTTGTGTCTCTTTGGATAGCTTGAAGCATATTTTCCACCGACCAGACAAATCAGTTTGGACATTATAATATCCTGGTTATATTAGGGTTTATTCTAATTATTTTGGTCCTATCTAATTTTGTTCCTACCTAGATAAAAAGATAAATGGTATTTAAAAAGGACGGAAGTACTAAATTACTCTCCCTGGTTAAAATTACATTAATTTTTCTTATAAAACCTATACGGAAATGAATTTTGGTACTAAATTTTTGGTTGCATGTTCTTCTTATAAAGCTATACATTGCTACCAAAAATTAGCGTATTCGGAGATACGAAACCTTACCATCTACAAAGTTTAATTTCAACCGTTAATCTTCAACGACCGATTTTCAAAATGGTAGATGGTGGTCTTACACGTCCCGGAATACACTTATTTTTGTAGGAATGTAGAGCCTTATAAGAAGAACATGTCACCAAAAAATTAGATTCAAATTCATTTCCGTTTGGGTTTTATAAGAAAAATGACACTAAAATGTCAAGATAGTGTCATTATAATCATGTCAACGGATCCTTTCCATTTTTTAAATCATTTTTTTTACTTTTTTTTTTCTTTGGGTTTATTGCTATATCTCTCAAAACTAATTAAAAGTGAAAAAAAAATATCAACTCAATTTTAAAAAAATAATTTAATTTTGATTTTTTTAAGAACATCAAACTAGAATCGATGGATACAATAACACATATGTGCTGATTCTGGTTTAATCTTCTTCATTGCCGAAAAACATGAGGAA
Organism: Papaver californicum; assembly: GCA_023531435.1. NCBI lineage: Eukaryota > Viridiplantae > Streptophyta > Magnoliopsida > Ranunculales > Papaveraceae > Papaver > Papaver californicum. Next base: position 13,591 of record JAJJMC010016070.1, read on the forward strand.
TCGGCCTATGCCGGTACTCATATCAACCGATTTTATAAAATCACACTCTAGAATCGGAATATCGAACGATTGTTAAAAAAAATCAAAAACGATAAAAAAAAATTCATAATTTTTTGTCCAGAATCGGTGGATAAGGTTGCCCACGCGTGCCGATTCCAAAAAACTCAAAGTCAAAAGTGTTTTGTAAATTGTTTGCCCAGAATCGGTAGGTAAGGTTTTCCACATGTGCCGATTCTAAAAAACTCAAATTCAAAAGTTTTTCTACAAATTTTTTTTCCAAAATCGGTGAATATAAATGCACTTATCCACCGATTCTATTTTTTAAAAAAATAAATAATAAATAAAATAAAAAGTTATATAAAAAAATATTACAAAAATATTAAACAAAAAAATAATAAAAAAAATCTAACAATTAATTCAATGATCAACACTAATTAATCATATTATCACTAACATAAATAGTTGGATAAAAGATTTTGACATTTACTTTATAATTATCCTATTTTACCTTTTAGTGGTATGGCCAAATATTTCATGTAGACTCCAATATAGCCAGGTATAATAAACGCATTGAAATAGTATATCCCATATATATATCAAATGAACTATGCTTCAAAAAAGAAATAAAAAAATTTAAATTATCTGCTTTAAGAAAGAAAAAAACAAATGAACATCCACTGTGCTTTTTTACCGATTTATTTTTCAAAACTTTATGCAACTAAGCATTGAGCATGTGTTCTTCGAATCATGATGAAAAAGGTTTGGCATATGAATCTTGTTAGGTTGCAAGCCATATGAAAGCAGTGACGGACTTGAGAGTGCTCCAGCCACCCCAAAATCCTAAAATTCACACTAAAACAGTTTTCTTATAATAATTTTAAGAGTTTTCTATTAAACCCCTAGAAATTGAATATGCAGCCCATTGCTATATATTGTTTTAGCCATTCTGGATTGATTCTTGCTCCTATCGCTGAATGCAAATTACATGTTTATATTTGCAACATGATAAGTATTCAGATGCTTCAAATCTCTAAAATGGTTATGTTGTTTGTTTGGATAAATATCATGATCCGAAAATAAAAATCCGTATTACAATATTGTAAATAGATTAAACTCACGAAACTAAATGGTTCAAAACGCAACCATTTACATTTAAATGCCAATGGACCAATGAGATAAATAAATAAATCGAATAGATAAATTTTAAAAGAAATTCGATTTTCACCTCACATCCAAATCTATAAAATATGCTTTTTGTATTTTAATTTCAAACACAATCCTTGTAAAGATAAATTATCCGCTAACCTGGAAAGAACAGCCACAATATATTTATGACACAGTTGCTTAGTTATGAACAGACCTAACTCAATCTAACATTTTTATAATAGTTTAGTTACATGAAACCGCAGACAAATCATTTCATGAATCCACCCTTTAGCCACCTCCTATCTTACCTAAAATCTTTTAACAAAATTAAGTTCACTACCAAACACATTGTTTATTTTTATAGATTATAGACCTAACTCTTAATGCAGCTTCCAAAAAGGATGGTCCCAAAGACCTCCACACTATTTTTAATATAAAAAATGATTTTAATTTTCTTTAATATAAAAAATACAATATATTTTTTTGTCTTAAATTATTAATCCGGTTTAAAAAACCGTGTGAATTTATAAAAATAATCATATTAAATGTATATTATTATTATAACTAAAGTTAAAAAAAGAATAAAAAATAAAAGATAAATTTGTTTCCTATTTCTATAAATATTATTTAATTTTTTGATTTGTTTGTATATCTTTTGATTTTATAATTATAAAAAATTAACAGTCCGTGGGTATAACCTCAAATATGTTACTATCCAGCAACAAAAAACCCAACAAAACAAAATGTTCACAAAAACCCTATTTGAAATTAATTGTCTCAAACTACCCTTCCGTAATTTCTGAGAGAGAAAATAACCGCTCTCATTTATATCTTCTCATTCACTCGGTAACGACATTTTCCCCCCTTCAACCTCTTCCCCAATTTCTCCCAATTCCGATAAATCAAAATCATCAGAACCAGCTCCTGAATCAATATCATCTTCATCTTCATCCATATCATCCTCATCCTCATCATCATCCTCGTCACCATCATCTGTATCACCACCAGTACCTTCAGAATCAAAATCAAAATCTGAATTTCTAATATGAAGTTGTTGTTCATCATCATCAGTAGATTTACTCCCTTTCCCACATCCTCCTCCTACTATTAACTCTTCATCTAATCTTGATACCCCAAAATTATTTTTCACTATAGCCATTATTAATCACCACTACAGTAATAATTCCTTCTCCCCAACCAAAACCCTATAAACATAAAACAAAAATTTCTAAAACCTTAATTACACACTACCAATTCAAGTATAATGTAGATAGATAATCAAAACAACCAGAATCACCGTGAACGGTAAATTCATACAAAAAAAACAAAAAAAAATCAAAACCCTAACCCTAAAATCCCCTCAAAAAATTAACCTTCTCTTTTCTTCTCTTCTTAATTAATAAATCTCAAAAAATTAACCTTCTCTTTTCTTCTCTTCTTAATTAATAAATCTCACATCTCAAATTAACCGTCTATTCTACTCTCATATCTGATTTCAGTTTTTATAACAATTTTAACCTAACCTAAAATCGAAACAAATCAATGAACAAAATTAAAAATGGTGAAGAAACAAGAGAAAAAGAAAGATGAAAAGATCGACAAAACACTTAAGAAAACAGTGAAGAAACAAGATTCTCCAAAAGGTAAATCGAAGTTTCATTGTTCTTAAGTGATTATTTATGGTTGAAAATCAACATGCATCACATGATTTTTGGTTTCATAAATGAATTTGCATAATTAGGTTTTATCTCTTATCATCTGTTTGTATCATAAATTAGGTTTAGGTTTCATCTGTTTCGAAATCACTGGTTTCATAATTAGGTTTTAATTACATTTGTTTTCACCTTATTTATTCACGGTTCAATTATGTTCAATTTTGGTTTCATCATTTTCACTGTATGGTTGAAACCAACTCTGTTGGTGTTCTTTTACTTAATGACTATTTTGATGGAACCGAAATTGGTTTCATCATTTTAACTGTATGGTTGAAACCAACTTTGTTGGTGTTTTTTTACTTAATGACTATTTTGATGGAACCGAAATTAGTTTCATCATTTTCACTGTATGGTTGAAACCAACTATGTTGGTGCTTATGGTTTACTTCTGGTTTAACAACAAGGCAAAAAATAGTTAAAGAACCGTATAGGTGCTCATTGCATCATTTGTATGCGGAGGCACCTTCCATAAAAGCTTTGATACAAAAAAAGGAACAACACATGAAGGCCTTGTTGCTTTTCCATTTTGGTGTTTCTTCAAACCGTTCTACGAAGGTACACTGCAAGAAGAAGAATAAAGAAAATGACGAAAGCAATTCAGATGATCTTAGGTTCATATCATAAGAGTGTGAAGTGTGTGAAACCAGATTGTTTTATGTTAATGAGAGCAAAGAACATGATATTGCAGACCACACTAGAACAATTCGCTGTGATTTTTGGTCTACAAATGATGAATGATGTAGATATAGCCAAAGATGATGAGCTGAAGAAAAAAGTAAACATGTTTGCGGTTGAGTACTTTAAGGGAGATAAAAAGATGAGGAAAACTGATATTCTGAGAGCTATGATGGAAACTGCAGTGGGTGAAACCAAAGCTGAAGACTTCGTCAAGTTATTCGTCCTCTATATCTGGGTTTCAATATTTGTCTCAAACAAAGGTGGGCAGAATCTGACTTCAAAATACTTATACCAAGTAGATGAATAAGGTGTGTTGGCCAGATGTTTTCCATGAGTATCTAGTTGAGTCGATAATAAAAGCCGAACAAGTTGATGATGTACCCGGATGCGTAATTTACCCATTGGTAAGTTAATTTTTATTTATTTTTATTCATAAGTTATTTGTTTTTTATTTTCCCCGAGTTTGATTACTAATTTGAATATTTTTTATTCTTTTTTTCAGTATTGGTTTTCCGAGATGTCAAACATCACCTTAAGACAGGCTGGGCGCGACATGTACGCAAGGTTCGCTACATGGAACCTAGATGGAATATGCAAGGCAAATAGTGAATAATTTCGAGGATCTTAGCAAAAAACCAAAAACTTTCTCAAAGGTAAAAGCAACAATAGTTTTGTTTGTTTATACTTTTTAATGTCTGAGACTTGAACCATGAACCCCTGAACCCTTAGACATATCACAAACGTAAAAAAAAATGATAGAACCAAAAAAAGTTACATCATTTATTTGGTTCCACCTTATTCCAGATGAAAAAAAATGATGGAACCAAAAAAAGTTCCATCCTTTATTTAATTCCACCTTATTCCAGATGGAAAAAAAATGATGAAACCAAAAAAAGTTCCATCATTTTTCTTGTGTTCAGCAGATGAATGTGGGTCACCGTCAGAGATCGTTCTTCTTCTATATAATGAACAAGAAATACGCTTGGTCCAGCACATAGAGGAAGACGATACTCCTGTTGAAGAGTATATTGATCGTGAACTGTAGGTTGGTAATGGCAATGACGAGCGTATTGCACGTGACCTGCAGGTTGGTGATGGAAATGACGAGCGTACTGCAAGTGAAGAGAATGTTTGTGCTAGCAATGAAGAGCCTGCACAAAATGAAGAGAATGTTGGAACTGGAAATGAAGATAACCCTTACAAGGCTAAATATCATCGGGCAAGAATTTTGATTGAAAAGCTTAGAACCGTTGGTAACAATGGGCTTTCTGAAGATGATCAATCAATACTGGCCAAATATGATGTTGAGGAGAGGTTACAACCAGTGAACAAGAATTACGTGAGAAGAAAACGTAAAAGAGATGAAACAGAAACGATTTTGAACCGTGAAGAAACGGTACCTGAAACGTTTTCGAACCGTGAAAAACATGTGGAGGTGATATGTTAAATATTAGATGTATTAAATATGATCTTGTTTATTTGTGTGTGTTGGGTTTACGATAGTTCCATTTGAATAGATTGGTATGAATTTCTTTTTTAATGAAACCAAACAAGTTTCATTTGAGAATTATATTGAGTTAGATATGTTAATATTGCAGGATATGATAAGCAAAGCTATAATGATTGTGGATGACATGATAGAAAAAGAAAGGGTTTCGCTGCAAGAAGAAACACAGCAAGATGTTGGCGATGTTATCAGAAAAGGATTTATTGGTTGAAGATGGTGAACAAGAGAAAAAGTTTGACAATGTTGTTTTCGAAGATAATGATGAGGTAATAATTTACTTTGATTTGATTTGTTTGTTGTCAATGAATCTAATCTTGCAGGTAATGAATCTGCCCGAAGAAACACAACAAGATGATGCAATGGAACCAGAAAAGGTTTCAGCACATGAAGTTCAAATTCAAGGTTTGATTAAAGATTTTGAAGGTTGTTTGTTAGAACTAGAAAAGGTTTCATCATCTGAAGGAAAAGTTCAGGAGCAACAAGTGATGGAACCAGAAAAGGTTTCATCATCTGAAGGCAAAGTTCAACGGCTGATTGAAGAGGTTTCAGAGTTAACTCCGAACACAATTGAAGAATTGAAGGTGGATGAGCAAGTTGAATATGAAATCAACAAAGCGAAGCAAACGACAGATAATGTAATAAAAGAAGTTTTGGATATAATTCCAAACACAACTGAAGATATCAAGGTGGTTGAACAAGTTGAATCTTCTTTGTCGAAGACTGAATTGAAGAGTGTAATAGAAGAAGTTTCTGAATTAACTCCAAACACAATAGAAGATATCAAGGTGGCTGAGCAGGTAGAATTAGAAGCCAAGAAAAGCTCTTCGTCAAATCCAAAGATCGAGATTGAAGTGTCAACTCAGGGTTCAATTGATGAAAGTGTTCTTCAGCAAATGGAAGATGAATATGCAAAGAAGGGTTCAATATCAAATCCAGAAAGTCAAGGCATGTGCTACTACTCAGTTATACACATGGTAAAAGATGTAATTGATTTAGAAGATGATATGCCTCATTTCAGTTTGGGATTGACGCAAAATGACAGTAAAAAGAAGTAGTAAGCATGAAGACGTCACTCCTGAACAAAATGTGAGTAACATAATATCAAGAATGAGGAAAAACAAAAGGAATATGTAAGCACCTGTTAAGATGCAGGATTATACACCTGAGGAAGTTAAGAAGTAAAAAAGAAACAAGAGTCGTTGTGTTAGCAGAAAGCACTCTAAAAATCGGAGAAGAAAGAAACAGAAAAAAATAAAGTGAAGTTGAAAGCAGTTGACAACTTGAAGATTATACAGGTACTCGATTCAAATCAAAAACCGCTCGTGTGCAGATATTTTAAAATGTATAATGAAAGGTAAGTGGTATTCATACTTTATAGTTTTTTGGTTTCATAATTTCAGTGTTGAAACCAAAATGAGACTACATTTCTTTCACTTTCTTCTCTTCTTCTTTAATCGTTAATTTGTTTTCAACAATTTAACAACAGTGACATGGCATGGGAGAAAAAAGAGCTTGGATTGTACATAACGGGAAGGAATATGAATAACTTGATAAGAAAGGGTGATGTCGCCGGAAATATGATTGAATTCTACATGCTGAAATTGCAAAATAACATATCAAAGAAAGAGTTGAAACCATATGGTACTCTTAAGTACAAAAGAACAGTTTTTCTAAGCACGTATGTTTATGTAAGTTTCCTCTAAATTCTCTCGTGCAAGTGTTTTTCTGAAACTGAATTAGAACTTGATTTTCGATTTTTTTACTGAATTTCATACATTACACTCAATCAGACAAAATTGTCGATCTGCAATTGAAGCTTTCATCGACAATATAGATTATAGTCAAGAATTTATATTTGTTCCATTGCTCACAAAATTTGGTGAAAAGTTGTACCACTGGACATTGCTAGCTTTTGATAATGAGACTGGAGAATTCTCTCACTACAACTCCATAGCTGAAACTGAATATGAATGCAGCAAAAGTGCTAAAAGCATGAAAGAAAGAATGGTGTCAGCATTCAAACAACATGTTGCAAAGCTCTAACTAGAGCCGGCAAGTCAATCAAAAGAATTCGTTTTGAACACCCCTGTGTCGTCAGCAAGATGTGTATGTGCTTTAAAAGAACTTGTGTTTAGAGATCTTCTCTTCACTCTCTTTATTTTGCTCCTTTTTTGTTTTGTTCAATTTAAAGATCTTGTTTTGTTAATTTCATGAATGATTGCGGCCTTCATGTTTGCTATTACATGAAGAGCCTCTTGAAAGGAAAATTTTCGTTTGAAGCGCATATAAAACAAAGGTGCAGAATATGAGGCCAAAGCTGCCCTATAAGATCCTCCTTGACAAAGGTGCAGACTATGAGGCCAAAGTTACAACTTAATGTTGACAATTTTAGTTTGCAATTAAAAAAAATTACAGTTTTAGTTTAAAGTACTTGTGTAATGATTTCAGTTTTTGTTTCGGTTAGAATTGTTAGACATATTTGGTTTAAAATACTTGGAACTTTTATAAAAACATCTCAGTTGATGGAACAAAAAATTGAAACCACAAAGTGTTTCAACATAATGCAGAAAAGCTAAAATCTTAGGCATTGAACAAATAGATCACAGACGTAAACAAAAATGATGAAACCAAAAAAACTTTCATCATTTTTTTGGTTCCATCTTACTCCAGATGAAAAAAAATGATGGAACCAAAAAGAAGTTCCATCATTTTTTGGTTTCATCTTATTCCAGATGAAAAAAAATGATGGAACCAAAAAAAGTTCTATCATATTAGAGATGAAAAAAATACTGAAACATGTGACAAAATATAAAACCTACTTTGGTTCCAACAAATTATAAAAGCCTGCAACTCTGACAAACTTAATCTAAAATTAAACAAACATGAAACATCTACAGCAAATTAACATGTTTAACTGTAAAAAATATAGAAAAAAAAATAAATCGAAAAATGTAGATTAAAACTTATATTAGTCTAAACGAAAACTGAAACTGAATGTCGATGAATTATAGTCGAAATGACTTCAAATCTGATGCGCAGGGTACATCCTTCGGTTATAGGTAGTCAAAACATGACAGCTACCACAAGTTCTCATCTTATTACTGGGAACTGAACCTGTATTAGGAATTCTCTTCTTCTTCCTTGGACGACCTGATTGTGGTAGAGCATCAGGACCAAGAACAACAAATTTTGGAGACACAATCGCAGGCTTTTCAACTATGGGGACATGATTAATTGCTCTTGAATAGGATTCCCGGTAGAAATTTACTGTAAAATAGAATTCAACATACTTATGCGGATCTTCTTCATTCAGCATGATACAGCGGATATCATGGGCACAAGGGAAACCGTTGATGCGCCAGCAGTTGCAAAAACATGTTTTTCTTTGTAAATCAACTGTTTGTGTTAATTTCGAATAAACTTTAAATACATATTGCGACGACTTAGTGACACTGTATTCACGTCCATGCATCTTGTTGTTGTAGAGCTCAATTTCAAATTCTGGACATAAAGTTTCTCGTCACTTCAATAAGGTTGCACATTCCTCGCGACGTACACACATTTGATTCATAAGCTCCACTATGATCTCATCAAACATGATGGCTATAAGATTCTCTCTCTCTTCAAGGATCCAATTATTGAAATTCTGATATTCGAACACAACCTACCATAACGACGACCCGGGAAATAAACACTTGCCCATTATCAACCGGAGCTCTACTCAGATAATCTTTTAACTTCTGATTTTTGACCTGCATCAACTTCTCCCAATTCTCTGAAAATTATGTATGTGTATTAGCATACGCGCATTTTTTAAACAATCCTAACACATAATTGTTATAAACCTTATTGGCCTTCGACAAATATGTATTGATATTGTTCTTCATATGCCAATAACACCAACCATGAACAACATCAGGGAATACAACCGGAATTTGATTCACCAAACCACTACCTAGATCACTCAAAAAAGTAATCTTTTTACGCAATGGAGAAAAGACTCCATTCAAATTCTCCAAAAACCATTTCCAGTTCGCGTCATTCTCCGATGAAACCACAACATAAGTTAAAGGATAGATTTTTGAAACAAAACAGGAAAAAATGTCTCAGCATCTAAAAATGATGAAACCAACAGAAAAAAATGATGAAACAGATAGAATGTTTGGGAAACTTACCGTCATTCCCGGTTATACCTGTTGCTTCCATGATATGACTTAGGTAATTGCTCTTCAAATGGGATGCATCAAGGAATAATAAAGGACGACAGTAATTGAATCCGCAAATGTATGCTCCGAAAGAGATAAACAATCTCTGAAATTTTTGAGTTCCATTTTCAACTTCCAAAACAACACGAGATCCGGGATTGTTTCAGTCAATTTGTTGGTATACCATTTCAAGTACATAAATGATTTCTCGTTCTCTCCCCATGTAATATTCAATGCATGCCTCTTCCCTGCATATGCATAATAACGACTAATGTCAAAGCCATACTCTCTTGTAAACTGATTCATAATATCCTTTGTCTTCTTCTTTGGATTCTGTTTAATCTCTTCGAGAATCAAGCTACTAATTAGTTTCTTCGACACATGTGGTCTGTTTACAACTCCACTGCAACAACTACGCTTCTTATTTAACTTCTTGATAATAAGAAGACTACCTTCAACACCATCAATAGGAACATCATATATATGCCATTCTTCCTTCTTAGCACAACATGCACCAATCCTCAAATTCTCATTCCTTATCGTCTTGAATGAATACCCACATGTTGCATGATATTTTAACAAATCAGAACGAACTTATTGAACACCTCCCGGAAACACCTGATTGACACCCTGAAAAATGCCTAACAAAGCGCAGACTTCAACGGTTCTTTAACTTTATTACGGACATCATAATCAACTAAATTTGTAAGTCCTACATGCTCGAAAGGTATAATTCCTGAACTTCGTGGCTCCTCAAAAGGTATGATTCCTGCACTTCGTGGCTGCTCAAAAGTTATAATTATTGAACTTCTTGAACTATAACTAGAACACTCATCTTTATGCCTTACATGTAACTCAAGAGATGGAAGATTATTAAACAAAGTAAATAGACAACCGATTGGAGATCAAAATCACAATTGATAACCTTTTGCTGATCACCAACTATGTGGAAATTTTTTATAGAGAATTGACACCAACTTGAACATATACTACCCTTCAAATCAAAAACAAATGCTTGTAGACCAATACGAAACGATAACGTATCCTCTTTGTGAGATATAACCGTGAGAACAGATTCCATAATCTACAACACAAAGTATGAAACCAAAAAAGTTTCACTGGACGTGAATATCAACAACAACAACAACAACAAAATTTGAATAAGAACATGAACAACATACCAATTTTCATTCCAATAGATTTGAATAAGAACATCAACAACATAACCAAAAAAATCGTAAAAACAAATAGATCTAGGTTTCATAATCAATATAAACTCGAAAATTCAAACAAAAACAAAAACAAAATCGATTACTTGAAAAGTTGAATTTCAATCTCCGATGAATGATTCGACTAATACAATAGCTTGAGCCGAATGAGAAGATGATTAAATTGGAAGGATAAACTGTAACTTTAGTTGGATTCTTTAAACCAATATCTAATCTCACTGATGAATGATTCGAAGAACAAACTGAAAAGTTGAATTTCAGTCTCCTATGAATGATTCGAAGTACAAACTGAAACTGTAAATTCTTTTCTCTTCTTCAGTTAAACTGAAACGAATACCATATCTGCTCTACTCTTATTCAATCAATTTGAACCTAAAAATTACTTTCTGAGTTGTAAATATTGATTAAATCGGCGTGAATTTTTGAATTTTAGAATTGAAACCCTAAAAACAAAGAAAAAACGAAGATCTGAAAATGATTTATAGGAAAAGATTTTGATTCTCTCTGAATATTTTCTCTCTCTCAAAGAAAAAACGAATATCTGTTTTTCTCTCTCTCAATATTTTTTTCCGCCAAAAACTTTCCTTTCAAAGGCTTAAGAATATATAGAGAAGGGCATGACTGACATTTTGAAAAAAGTAAAAAAAACTAAATTTAAAGATAATCGTTTGAAATGAGGTTTTTGTATCATTTTTATTTCAAATGGTTTTTATTTGTAAAAAATAATATAGGAGGAATTTTTTAAACTAACCTTGGTCAACTTGGTGTTTTATTACTAGTTATGAAAAATTAATAGTGTATTTGATAGTCTAATGAAAAAATAAAATATAAACAGAAACTGACGATTATTTTAAAACAGATAAAAATAGAATAGAGAACTAATAAAAAAGACGAAAAAAACATATAATATTTCTTTCTTACAAAATCAGGATTTTTTTTTTTCTTTTTTTGAACGCATGCATAGAATTTACTCCTAAATAATATTGACCTAAAAGGACTTTGGGTAAGTATTTGCAGTTAGGTATATCTAATGTCTAAATATGAGTGTAATCATTTTGTAACAGAATAATAATGTAAAAGACAAGTATATCACATGTTTAGATTTAGTGCTGGATGTAAATTTATTTTGATATGGTTGTCTCTTGATACAAAAAATTGAAACTCTTGTAAGGATTGCCTAAGCAATTAAATGTGTAGTTTTACTTTTATGTTTCTTGTTCAAAATCGATGTTAGAAATGAATGTTGGCCAATAATTTGGGAACCGTACTAAATTGACAAGCCATGCCAAAAATAAATGGACTTTCAAAAAGATTACGATATGTTTCGTATCTTTGTTTCCACTAATCCGAGAATCTTTAAAGGAGACGGCAAGCGAACTGAGGAACGTTTTAGGAAATTTCATAGCAACAAAGAAGAGATAGATAGAACAATCAACTTTCAGATAGCCACATAGTTTGACGAATATTATTGGGATACTTGATTTGGATTTTTGTTTCTACTATATTTAACAGCTTTGTCGGCTAAGCATTAAAATCTCTATTTATATATTCAATCTTGAAGAAAGATAAATTGTTTGTTAAACAAAACAGTCATCTAATATTGAGCAACTAGACCACCTAACCTAGTCGCAGATTTTATTGAGATAAGATACTTGATTCTTTGCATCACTTCTTAGACAAATGTACTCCATTCCTCTACTAACCGCTTCCAGGGCAGCCAGATTTTCAGCCTCCTCCGCACTGCCAGCAGCACTTGAAATTTCCTAACAAGTCAAAACACAAAACACAAATACAAATACCAAACCGGTGAGTATTTGTATCATAAGAGGCGTCGCAATAGGCAAAAATGCACTTAACAGGCAGGCCTATATTAGATGGAAGCTCCCTATATATGTTCCTTGTGGACTGGAAGCTATAAATTACTGTTATTTAAAGACAACATAGTTTCATTGCAAATCTAGCTGTGACAAGGTAATTTAGATGTTTATCTTGAAATGATTTTAGGCATCTTTCTTTCCATAAACACTATGCAGTAGTAAATAAAGCACAAAGAAACCCACATGTGATAGGACTACACAACCACTTGTGAATCCAGTCTCTTAATACTTAGATTTAGTAAGATAACATCAATTCACTAAATTCATTATTAAAGATTGACAAGGTTTGATTTGTGGTACTTTGAAGTAGTTCTGTGTTTTTTTAAGTAATGATTAACTCCTCACTTAGAAGGTTATTGTGTAACTCAATAGCTGATATTGGTGGATTCCTATGCCTCATAGATGTGGCAAGAGGAATGAATTCAGGATTTTAAAGAAGACAATGTAATCACCACTAGTTCCCTGTCAGAAATGATCTCCCCAGTCGCAGCTAATTGATCTGTTAACAGTTTAATTTTATCAATAGAGTGGATACTGTTTTATTACCTTGTTTGATAGCTAGCAGCTTTGTCCTGAGTTGAATTGAGTGGGATGACGATGATTTGGCAAACCTTTCCTCAATAGTACTCCACAGTTTCTGTGATGTTGTTGCTGCCGCAAAATATGGGATTATTGAATCCGAGATGGTGCTGTTAATCCACATTATGATGGTAGAATCATCATCTATCCAATCAACATAAAGTGGATTTTCAACTCCATTTTCCTGATTCCTTGAACCTGTAAACCGATCTGGACAGGGTAGTGTACCATCTAGATATGACATGATCTTGAATTTTCTAATAACAGGAAGTAAAAGATTCTTCCATGTTAAGTAATTTTCTTCCTTTAGTTTTAGAGTTACAAGACTCATCAACTGATTTAGTGGAATCTTTGCTATTGAATGTGAAGTCGGATTCTCCATTGTTGCAGAAAACTCACGAATCATATGGAATAGCAAAAGACTTCCACTAATTAAAGATTTATTGTCTACTGATTCTTTAGGTAAGAAAGAAGGAATGAGGAGGAGAAAGAAACAGAATTGAAAGAAGAAACTGTAACTCTATCAGAGAGTTTTATAGTAAACTGTTGAGTATGAAGAATCGTTTCTGCTTCTTGAACTTTTACTTTGCCGAAGTTAATTCTCGTGTTTAAAGATAGTACACTGCTCGAGACAGACTTTGCATTTTCCTTAGATTAAAGTTGAAAAACAATTATTGACCTAGAATTAATTTCTTGAATTAATACACCATTGACCGATGTGATTGTCGAGCATGCTCTCTGATTTCTCCTCTTTTCATTAAAGACTGACCAGATCAAGAAAGACTTTGTTGTTTACCTAGAAGAATCATTTAATTCTTCATTTTTCAATGATACCTTGTTGTTTTCCCAGAAATTTCTGACCAAGAACAGAAGAGTAAATGTGTGATATTAATTTGTTGCTTGTTTCACCAAGAAAGATTAATCAACTTCCAAAATCTCTTCATTTAATCAATTGATTAATTCAAGAAACTTCTTCTGTTATCAAACATTGAGTTACTACAGAAGATTAATCAGACTTGAAATTTTATTAGTGATTCCATTAACCTAATATTTTTTTTGAAGATTTCCCAGATTTAATGGCTCTGATACCATAGTAAGATAACATCAATTCACTAAATTCATTATTAAAGATTGATTACACGTTTTGTGTTATATTTATACACATCTGATAACAGATGAAGAATTGCTAACATGATCTTGAACTAAAGCTAACATACACAGGACAACAAATAGCTGACTAGGTGACAGTTGGATGCCAGCTCATGAGTGCTGAGTATACAATGTAAATGGTGTAACAGGAGTGTAACTTTAAACTGGACCATTAATATTTGAACTAAACAACATATCAAACCTCTCTAGAAACCTTACGGTTAAAGATTATGTGTTCAACATTCTCGTGCCATTTATCAACATACATACCACCAATGGTATCATGGTTTGAACAGAATCTAGGCAATCTGTTTTTAGAAGGATAATGTTATGGACACATTTCCAAAGAAACATATGGACTTTGGGGGAAAACTGGGCTGACCAAACCCAAAAATAAGCCTTAGATTTTTTTGTGGTGCATAGCTAGGGTGACCCTTCTTAAAGTATTTTACATTTAAAAATTATAACCCAAAGCGCATTTGGAGATTGTATTAGATTCCAAAAAGTCTTAGCAAGCAAAGCAATATTAAACTTTTTTTGTTTTAGAAAACCTAGACCACTATTCATTTTATGGGAACAAATCTTGTCCCATTATTTCAAATATAAACCACTTTGGAAAGTGTTTTCCCTACCGGAGATCCATATAAAACTAAAAACATTCCAGAGTCTTAAATTAGTACAATGTCAAAGAGATTGTAAATATTAATACCCTCTATTAGTAGCCATGTAAAATAACTCTAGAACTTAGTACACACTTTACCGGTTTATAAATGTTAAAAAATACAGAATATTACATTCACATCGGAAATATCCATGTCAATTAAGTTTATCATTTTACTACCAAGCATATACATTTTTTATATTTTTGAAGTCATTTTTTTTCCCAAAGAAAATCCAGAATGAACGATTTATTGATCACAGTAAAAGAAAACAAAGAAGGAAAGGGATATACTGCTTACCACCTAAAAGAAAAAACTTTTAACGAAATCGAAAATTGGGGAGGACATTTCTATCAATCCTTATTGCACCATGTTTGAAAGGCGATGGATCCACCCAATAGTGTTAAGTAGTAACACTAGCGCCCCACTTAGCTAAGACATCTGCTATTTCCTTCACGATGGATATGCGAGAATCGAAACAGAGTCGTTTTTGAAAAAAATTAAGCAATTTTCTCAATGCACCGACAACCTCTAAGGAACCAGTGATTTCTTCCAAAATAGCAAGAATTATATCCAATTGAATCACATTTAAACCGAGTACAAGTAATTTTATACTTTGTTTTAAAGGTAAAAGTGATAGAGTAATATGAGAGCCTAGTCCTATCCACAACAGGTTCAATTCCTCCAAGAAAAGAGAGAAAAAGAAAGAAAATAGACCTTTTCCAAATACCACATTCCTTTTCTTTTATAGACTTTCCTTTCTTACCTCCTCAAGACACATATCTTCCTTCTTCTTTATTGTAAAACTATCATTTCTTCCTTAAAGCTAACCTTGACTCTTTAGTCAACAACCTTTTACTCTCCTTGACCTCCTTATTCCCTTTATTAACCTTGAATATTACATTTAGGGTCGGACAAGATCCTTTTTTGAATCAGGTCAAGTCCCCAAGTCCCAAGTTCCCTTGTGAACTTGGGCTTACAAATCAAGTAATGACCTTATGATCCAAGTAGTGAATTTTCATGTATCAACATACTCCATTAATTGAATTATCATATCCTAAAAGTGTGAATAGTTTTATATAACTCCATATAAACTGAATTATCACAACCTAAAGGAAGAACAAAACAACCCTTATTATGATCGAAAAACACAACACAATAACATAAACTACCTAGATCATGTTATAATGTTGCTCCCATGCATTTTGAATCCTCTCAAGAATTTAATTGTTGTTAATAAGTGTATCCTATATAGAAAGGCTGTTGAATCTAACACTCATATGTTTTTGGCTTCTTGCACAGTGATGAGACTATGCAATTGTGGAATTCTTTTTCTTACCGTTTCAATTTAGTATGGGTATTCAATGAGGATGTTAGATCTATTATCTAGAAATGGCAAAGGAAAAAGGGAAGTTCTATAAAGCGCGAGTCGTGGGGCACGATACCTTTTGTAATTTGGTGGGCAGTTTGGAATAAGAGAAATTAGAGAAGTTTTCAAGCACAATTTAAAAAGTCTGATCAAATACTCGATGAAGTGAAGTAATTACTGTTTAACTAGGGTATTGTGACAAAGATCTTTACTAATATTTCCCTCATTACAATACTGAACAACTAGGATGTTTTAGGCCTTTAATAGTTTATGTTTTGTACTGGCATCCTAGATTTTGGTTGTTTACTGGTTTTGTATATAATGTTACTTGGTGACTTATCTGTTCGATACAGTTTACCACTTTGTGGTGATCTTATCTCCACTATCTTAATATAGTCTTTTCTTGGATAAAAAAAAAAAATAGTAAAAAAAAAAAAAAAAAAAACCGTCCCGGTTAAATTTAAGTCAATCCA
>JAJJMC010016074.1:0-13301 GCA_023531435.1 Papaver californicum
CTTATATTATTGATGGATTCCAAGTCTTTTGACTCCAATTGCCCCCCAATTTTTGGATATGATCCCTCGATTTTCACTATAATCTTACGTGCATCCCAAACTTCCATAAAGAATAGAGTAGCCCCATTGCTTTGTCTCCCTTCTTCAGTCTTGACCAAGTGCACTTCCCCCTACTACCCCTTTCTCTGTTTCTCATGTCTGCTTCTTTCTCAGTGAGACTGAGAGTGACTCCAAAGTGCTTGCACACCACCACGGTACTCGAAAGCAAAATGATTGAAAACTTTGTGTGTTATAAATTCACAAAATTCGACTCCAATTTTCATTTCTAAAATCTTTCTATTCTCTCCAATTTACTTGTTTACTATGATGTTGGTTAAACCCATGTTCTTACATGGGTTTTCTGCTTCTTTACACTTCACTATGTTTCTAGCCTTGTTTATATATTGGGTGTTGAAGCAACTTAAAGCTAGTAGTAGAAGTAGTCCTATACAAAGCAGCTCCTCCAAAGAAACCAGGTTTTTGTATTATAAACCAGCAGCTCTTTTGTTACTATCTTCTTGCTTGAGTTTATCACTTGCTAATGTTGTGATATGCATCTTCAATCAATTTATTTGGTATACAAATGGTTGGTCGTCTGATGAAAAGATTCTGGTTCAGTTTGATTTACTACTCAGAGTTCTTGCTTGGGGTTCAATTTTTGCTTACTTATATCATTCGATTGAGAGGATGAAATTTCCGGTCTTGTTAAGGATTTGGTGGGGTTTCTACTCTTTTATGTCTTGTTATTTTCTACTTATCGACCTTGTCACGTATCGTCAAGAACCAACATTGCCAGCCCAATTCTGGGTTCTGGATGTTATATCTGCGGTTGTGGGTTTATTCATCTTTTATTCTGGACTCTTTGGCAACAAGGATGCAGACGATATCCTTCATGAGCCTCTTTTGAATGGCAATTCTAGTAGCACTAATGAGTCAAGTAAGAGCAGTGTCGGTCAAAATGCAAATCCTTTCTCTACTGCAAGTTTTTTCAGTCTCCTTACTTTTTCTTGGATGAGCCCTTTGCTTGCTGTTGGTAATAGGAAGACATTAGACCTCGAGGATGTTCCTGAACTAGGCATTGCTGATAGTGTTAGTGGCGATGTCTATCCAATTTTTAAAAGTAAGCTTGAATCTTATTGTGCCGGTAGTGAAGTACAAACATTCAAATTAGTCAAGGCATTAATCTATTCTGTTTGGCGAGAAGTTGCAGTGACAGCTTTACTCGCTCTAACTTACACATTTGCTTCTTATGTTGGCCCATACCTTATTGATTCCTTTGTCCAATACCTCAATGGCCATCGAGAATTCAATCACGAGGGTTATAGTTTGGTGTCTGCATTCTTCATCGCAAAGCTCTTTGAGTGCCTTGCACAGAGGCAGTGGCTGTTTAGGATGCAACAGGCTGGGATAAGAGTTCGGGCGGTGCTGGTTGGGACTATCTATCAGAAGGGTCTGACCCTTTCAAGCCAGTCGAGACAGAGTCACACAAGTGGGGAGATCATTAATTTCATGACCGTGGATGCTGAGAGGATTGGGGATTTCAGCTGGTATATGCATAATTTATGGTTGACTCCAGTGCAAGTCGGTTTAGCATTGATTATCTTGTACAAGAACCTTGGGTTAGCTTCAGTTGCAGCTCTCGTGGCAACTATCGTTGTGATGCTGGCAAATATTCCTTTGGGTGCGATGCAGGAGAATTACCAAGAAAAATTGATGGCGTCAAAAGATAAAAGGATGAAAGCAACAACAGAGATTCTGAGGAACATGAGAATTCTCAAGCTCCAAGGATGGGAAATGAAGTTTCTGTCTAAGATTATTGATCTCAGGAAGAGCGAAGAAGGATGGTTGAGGAAGTATGTTTATACATCAGCCATGACCACCTTCATCTTTTGTGGTGCGCCCACATTTGTGTCTGTAGTCACTTTTGGAGCGTGCATGCTTATGGGAATTCCACTTGAGTCTGGGAAGATTCTATCAGCGCTTGCAACATTTATGATACTGCAAGAACCTATCTATATTCTCCCTGACACAATTTCAATGATAGTTCAGACTAAAGTTTCACTTGACAGAATTGCCTCATTCCTCCGTCTCGATGACCTTGGGTGTGATATAGTTGAGAAGCTTCCAAGAAGTGCTTCCGATATTGCACTAGATATAGAAAACGGGAATTTCTCGTGGGATCTCTCTTCATTAACTCCAACATTGAGAGATCTGAATTTTCAAGTAAATCATGGTATGAAAGTTGCTGTTTGTGGTACTGTCGGCTCAGGAAAGTCGAGCTTGCTTTCCTGCATCTTAGGGGAGGTACCCAAGGTATCTGGTACAATTAAGATTAGCGGAAAAAAGGCCTTTGTTGCTCAGTCCCCATGGATACAGAGTGGAACGATCGAGGAGAACATATTGTTTGGTAAGCGGATGGACAGGATAATGTATGACAGCATCCTCGAAGCGTGTTCACTGAAAAAGGACTTGGAAATTTTGTCTTTCGGGGATCAGACAGTTATAGGGGAGAGGGGAATCAATTTGAGTGGTGGACAAAAACAAAGAATACAAATTGCTCGTGCTATATACCAGGATGCTGATACATATTTGCTTGATGATCCTTTTAGTGCCGTGGATGCTCACACGGGATCGCATATATTTAAGGTAACTCATTTATCTTTGAACTCTAATTGTTTGGTGCAATTTGCTTCTGACAAAGCCGTATGTGCACACCGCAATTCTGTTTTTATACCATAAGAATTTCATACTCCATAGTATATCTTTTCACTTTATCATTGAGTTCATGATTGTAATCCGTATTGAGTATTACTAACAAATGTCTGCACAACAGGAATGTCTACTTGGGCTTTTGAGTTCCAAAACCGTGATTTATGTTACTCATCAAGTTGAATTCTTACCTTCAGCTGATCTTATTTTGGTATGTTCTTGTTTTCTTTTCTTTCTTTCTCTAATCTCCCTCTCGTCATTTGATTCGTTGAGGTTCCTTACCATCTGTTTTCAATGTCAGGTTTTGAAAGATGGGAAGATTACACAAGCAGGGAAGTATGAGGATATTTCTAATTCAGGAACAGATTTTATGGAACTGGTTGGTGCACATGAAAAAGCCATGTCGACTCTTGATTCGTTTGAGCCAGGAACGAGAATGAGTGATGGTGGAGAGAACTCTGTGCACTATTTGCATAAAAATGAAGATAGAAGCGAAGAGCAAGACGGTATAACAGATGTAACATCAGTGCCACAAGGCCACCTGGTTCAAGAAGAAGAGAGGGAAAAAGGCAAAGTTGGTCTTCGTGTATATTGGAAATATATTACTACTGCATATGGAGGAGCACTTGTACCATTCATACTGCTAGGGCAGGTTATTTTCGAGGTCCTTCAAATTGGGAGCAATTACTGGATGGCTTGGGCGACGCCGATATCAAAGGACGTAGAATCTCCAGTTAAAGGCTCCACTCTTATCCTTGTCTACGTTGCGTTGGCTGTAGGAAGCTCCCTTTGCATTCTTGCATGGACTACTCTTCTTGTAACTGCTGGGTACAAGACTGCGACTCTGCTCTTCAACAAAATGCATCTGTGTATATTTCGAGCTCCCATGTCATTCTTTGATTCCACCCCGAGTGGAAGGATACTAAGTAGAGTGAGTGAACATCGACAGTCATTTTTGTTCTTTCCTTCAATACCCTTTACAGTTTCATGCTATTTTGATGACTTTGAAGCTAATAGAGTTCTAAATGTTTGTTGAAGTAACCAATGGTGTTTTCTTCAGGCTTCTACAGATCAAAGTGCAGCGGATATCGACATTCCACATCAAATTGGATTTTTTGTCGTTTCAGTAATACAACTCATAGGGACAATTGCAGTAATGTCACAAGTTGCATGGCAGGTCTTCATCGTTTTTATCCCCGTAATTGCAATATGCATTTGGTACCAGGTAATCCGGCCGACCTTCCATGTTTTTTTTTTCAAAAATAAAATGTTCTCAAAATTAGGACGAGTTAAGTTCATTTTACAGTCATTCATGACCTTCTCCTGTATCAAATATCTAAGAACACTGCATGTTTTCTCTTTAATCCTGCACAAGCATATACTTACAAGTTACAATCTCATCGGCCAGCAATATTACTTACCTGGGGCACGAGAACTAGCTCGTCTAGTTGGAGTATGCAAAGCTCCAGTCATTCAGCATTTTGCCGAAACTATAATGGGATCAACAACCATTAGGAGTTTTAATCAGGAACAAAGATTTATGGACACAAACCTGAAGTTGACGGATGCTTCTTCCCGACCTAAATTTTACGCTGCTGCTGCAATGGAGTGGCTATGCTTTCGCCTGGACTTGTTTTCATCTGTTACATTTGCCTTCTCATTGATTTTCTTGATTTCCATACCACAGGGAGTAATTGGTCCCGGTAGGTAGTTCCCATACCACAAGAGATTTCATTTCAGGTTGCTTTTTTTTGGTGTCTTACTGCAAGAACATGACTCTCAGTATTTTCTTTGATCTTTTATTTTAAAGGCATCGCGGGTTTAGCAGTGACATATGGCCTTAATTTTAACATATTGCAAGTATCTCTTATTTGGCATCTTTGCAATCTCGAGAATGAAATCATATCAGTTGAGAGAATATTGCAATTCTCATCCATTCCTAGTGAGTCTCCCCTTGCTATAGAAGCAACTACTCCAATGCATGATTGGCCAGCAACTGGAGAAGTTGTTATTCAGGATCTACAGGTAATAACTCAACTGCGGAAAAAAATCGAATTTCCTTGCCAATTTGCCCGTAATTAACAAACTCAAAACACTTCGTAGATAATGAGGTTAACTATTTGATGTAGGTCCAGTATGCTCCACATATGCCTCTTGTATTGAGGGGTCTCACATGTACATTTCAGGGAGGAAAGAAGACGGGTATAGTTGGGAGAACCGGAAGTGGTAAATCAACTCTCATTCAGACACTGTTCCGTATTGTCGATCCATCTGCTGGTCAGATTCTCATAGATGGTATTAACATCTCCACCATTGGACTGCTCGACTTGAGATCAAGATTAAGTATAATTCCACAGGATCCAACCATGTTTGAGGGTACCGTGCGAAGCAACCTAGATCCACTGGAAGCGTACACCGATGAACAAATTTGGGAGGTACGTTCATTTCTACAAAATAAAATGCCCAAATTGAGAAATAAGATTTTTGCCAGTGGTTAACGTAGCCGCTTTAGTTTTACGTGGATGTACGAGACTGGGTCTAACCTGCAAAGTTTGTTGTTTGTAGGCTCTAGATAAATGCCAACTCGGGGAAGAAGTACGAAAGAAGGAAGGAAAGCTTGATGCTTCAGGTATTTCATTCTGACATTTGAAACTCAAAAATTCAAACTAGTTAACTTTTCGGTATCAAGATGATTTGGATATATCGAGTTGCTAATGTACATCTGGGTGGTAGCAGTTACTGAAAATGGGGAGAATTGGAGTATGGGCCAGAGGCAACTGGTTTGTCTAGGGAGGGTGCTTCTCAAGAAGAGTAAAGTTCTGGTGCTTGATGAAGCTACCGCATCGGTCGACACTGTGACTGATAATCTTATCCAGCAAACACTCAGACAGCAGTTTTGGAACTGTACTGTTATTACCATCGCGCATAGAATAACTTCTGTACTTGATAGTGACATGGTCCTGCTAATAGATCAGGGTAAGTACAACTTTTAATTAATGTTGTCCAAAAACAACTTATTAAGAGATTGAACTCCGGTTGTCAGACTCATTTTGATAAGAAAAATTCTTATGTGCGAACAGGGCTTGCTGTGGAATACGACTCTCCGACCAAATTACTAGAAAATAAGTCATCTTCGTTTTCAGAGCTCGTGGCAGAGTATAGCTCCAGATAGTATTACGATGACGAAAATGATAACAAAGAGATGATGCGCGCTGATTTGTAGAGAGACAAAAGAAAAGTGCATAAATCTCGATAGTCAGTTGCCTCAGCTTGCATGTTTCAGCCCAACTCAGGACTAGGTCCACGAAATACATGAATCGTAATGCTCTAGCTGATAGTCCAACATGCCTAAAAGCGTGAAGCAATATTTGTAGTATGTACGCACATATCTCTAGTTTATACTGCTTTTCAACAAGATTTAATGCAAGCTAGTATGTAAGCGCAACCCAAAGCACATTCATAATCTTCTTAAACTGCTTTTAAAACACACCAATTATACCACAAACGGAAAAATGATGGAGTCTTGCAACAATGAATAGTAAAAGATTAGATGTATTAGAAGGTATATATGAATACTGAAATAAAAAACTGAAGCACAAACAACTTGACGAGGATAGAATTATAGGTTTAACAAGTTATGTTTAACACATTAGTTTATGAGTACACTCAAGGATGAATGATGCTATACCTCAACAACGAAGATGTGTCCAGGATTAGACTGTTCGATATAGCTTTTATCAGCAGTATATAAACTACCCACTCTATGAACTTAGCAGCATGAACTGCAAGGAAATAAGTAAGTAAAGTGCAAAACAAAACGAAAAGAGGGGAAAATAAACGGGATAATAGCTGCTTCTGGTATGGATTTCAACTGAGCTCGAGATCTTCTTTTATAGGGAAAAGAAAACAAAGAAGGAAAGTTTAGGTTTCTTGTAAAACAATTCAGGTTTTCTTGTAAACCAATTTAGCACAATGTCGACATAATTTGATTGAAAATGAAAGAAAATCGTCACATAAATAAAACGCTAAACGAAAATATTTTGCAACTGATTTCCTCAAGAAAAAACAGTCAAAAATATTTTCAGCAAAAAAATAGATCTTGGTTAACATGCATATCCACGCACAAGCATAAACTAGCCCAAGCATAGTATAGAGAAAAAACTTAAAATAACATATTTCTCAAAATACAAGCCGTAATTCAACGAATTTTATATATTTGAAAAGCTGTCGACGATATCTAACAATGATTACCAATTACACTATTTTATAAAACTTTAATTTCCATGTTATCGTTTAACTAAAAATCAACTGCAAAATAAACTACCATTAAAAGTTCATTCTACATAATGAACTGCTAGAACGAACTACCATTATAAATTCATTCAACAAAATGAACTGCTAGAAACGAACTAACATTACGAGTTCATTCTACAAAATGAGCATTACAATGAACTACAATTACGATTCCATTCTACAAAATGAAATCCTAGAATGAACTACCATTTACGAGTTTTATACAAAATGAACCGCTAGAATGAACTACTATTACGAGATTCTACAAAATGAACTGCTAGAATAAACTACAATTTACGAGTTCATTCTACAAAATGAACTGCGAGAATGAACTATTATTACGAGTTCATTCTACAAAAGAACTGCTAGAATGAACTATCATTACGAGTTCATTTGATAAAATGAAACTCTAGATTGGTATTGGATATAAACTATCATTATCGATACCATGAAAATAAAAGCTTCTAAAAATAGTGAAAGTCATACGCGTTGTATAGATCTTGTCGAGAGCTTTCCAAATATAAAATTTTCTAAATTTCGACTTATAGTTCAAGAGATATTTAACTTTTTTTAATATATTTAAAGAAGAAAGAAGATGTTATTTTAATATTTTTAGTTATTTAAATATTTTTAAACAATTAAGGGCCAAACTAAACTCCACTGTCTAACAGTGCACCAAACTGACTTGGAACACCTCAAAAGACTAAATCGAAATTTTCCCTAATTAGAAAGTACTAATACTAATATTTTACTTTTTTAGGTTTTTAATACTACTACTAGTATTGGTCTTGTTTTTTCATATTACTGTATGGATATAACATAAAACACATTGATCTTCCATAATATAAATCTCCTAAAAATTTATTAATTTCTAATATGTAATTCATGTGATATTTTTTTAAACATACTTTAAAAAAAAAAGATAATCTATGGAAACTCTTAAACTATTTAAACATTCAAAAACCGGAACGAAGATGTAATGGTGTACAGGACCTCTCCTTGAGAGGAGTATGGACATATGTTATCAATATTACAAAGGAAATCTTTTTTTTTTATAAAAGAAAAAAAGAATCCAGGTGGGGTAGTATAATTGTACGGCCTAAAAAATAATTTTTTAAAGGGGCCTACAATTTATTTTAAAAACTGACCCTTAAAAAAATGAATTTCGGATCGGTTTTATAAATTTGGGGCACAGCCACCCCTTAATTGCTTCAAAAAAAAGAACAAAAAAACCACCCCCTTGTATCGGCGCTGAGCAAGGGGCAGTTGCCCCTGACGTTTTGCTCCCTATGTGTGGACAGTCTATAACAGTCATTCGGTATTCCCGACTACAAAATGGTAACTAATCAGTGGAGGAGAAATATCATCCAACTTGGGGAGAAATAAATGACAGAAGAAATAGAGTGAGGAAATCCATGAGGAATTAGAGAAATGATCTGTCTCACTACTCCTGGATTACTCATCCATGAACGTTCAACCCGAAATAAATCTCCAAGGTTTCATCAATTCAAAAGAAGAAACCCACATTTTGTTATAATAAAATCATCTTCAGGAAATAGTGAAAACCCATTTCCTTCAATAAAATCAGCTAAAAGAGTAGTATTAGTAAGACATGGACAGAGTACATGGAATGAAGAAGGAAGAATTCAAGGTAGTTCTAATTACTCTGTTCTTACAAAGAAAGGTGAATCTCAAGCTGAAACATCTCGCCAAATGTTAGCTAATGATACATTTGATGTCTGTTTTAACAGGTAATAATTAGATTTTTTTTTAATTCTGATTAGGATTAGATAATTCAGTTCCTTAGTAGTACTGCCCATTGATAGAAGATGTTCTGTATTTTTTTCCAGCCCGTTAAATAGATCAAAGAGGACGGCGGAGATTATATGGGATGCTCGTAAAGAAGCGATGATCCCAGAATTTGAGTTAAGGGAAATCGATCTTTACTCGTTTCAGGTTAGTTGGATTTTGGCATTGTAGTTTAAGTGTTTGCGAGTTTGTCTAAGAGGAGATTTTTGAAAATTGTGGATTTTTTTAGGGACTTTTGAAAAATGAAGGGATAGAGAAGTATGGTGAAGAGTATAGGAAATGGCAAAAGGATGCACCAAATTTTGAGATTGATGGTCATTACCCGGTGAGAGAACTGTGGGTTCGTGCTAGAAATTGTTGGGATAAAATTCTTTCTCATGATGGGGAATCTGTGCTTGTGGTTGCTCATAATGCTATTAATCAAGCTCTTGTTGCTACTGCTATTGGTGCTTAGTTCTTTCTCTTTTAAATGTTTGTTGAGTTAATGGAGTTTTTCTGGTATTCGATCTGAAAAGCATTGTTGTTTGTGTTGATTAGGATTGGGTACTGAGTACTTCAGGGTTCTACTTCAAAGTAATTGTGGTGTAAGTGTTTTGGATTTTACTCCCTTAGGTGACAACGAATCTCCACAAATCTGCCTTAATCGGTTAAACCAGGTACATATAACAAGATAAAGCTATTTTGAGTTTTAGCTGCTCTACTTATCATTATTCATGTAAATTCTTGACTAATACATTTATTAATTGCAAAAGAAAAAAATGATAAGATTGCATTAAGTACTATGAAAACTAGGCAGTATCAGTGCACCTATGAAAAATAACATCGGGGATATGAAGTATTCTTAAATTTGTTCTTGGACAACTTGATCCTGTTTTAAATTCCTCTAGGCTTTCTTGTTTGTGGATGGAACACCTTGAGGGTTTTTTCTTATGTTTCATATGTCATTAGTTTTTTTGCATTTAATGCATGTTTCAATGGTTTCCCTGTAGACGCCAAAGTCACCTATAGCACCAACAAGTTCTGCAGGTAGAAAAGGCAATAAACAACTAATACTTGTGTGCCATGGAAATGTTGAGGTATGGGACAGGTGATCGTCATTCTAAGAGTTAGTATTTCTGGTTTCTTAATATCCGTGATTGTAGTCATTTGGGTTATTCCGAGTCATAAGAAATTCTCCTAAATGTTGAACAGGCTACATCCCCAAATTCTTCTGATGTACCAATGAACATGCTCGGGGTTATACAGGTCATCCCTCTTTATGAGTTTCCTTGATAACCAAGGAACAAGGCTTCCTAAATCTGATATCTCGTGTCTTGATTACTCATGTAACAGTCCCAGAAAACTGCTGAGCTTCTTCTAGACTTAAAGGTAACTTCGGTAGTATGCAGCCCTCGAATAGCCTCCATTGATACTGCCACGACCATCTCCAAGGTATTCACCGTTTTCCTTATAAGTTAATGAATTCCCTTGTCGTGGAAATTCAATGCTTATATTTTCCAAAAGAATGAGTAATTCAATGCTTATTTCAACTAATCAGATTTGATTTGTAGGTTCAAGAAGGTGCTGTTTGCTTGGGTGCTGACAGTGTACCTCGCTTTGTGGAGATGAAGCAACTGAACGAACTTGAAGTTGAGTCCATTTTTCAGCAATCAAAAATGGTAATTTCAGAAACGAGTATATACTTTGAAATTTTAATATGGCTCAAAAAAATCTTGAGCTAAAGCTTCAGAGAATTCATAAACTTAGTTATATTTTTTAGTAACAGCCTTAGATAATCATACAGGATGCAACCGAGTCTACATTTCATCAGCCCGGTTGGTTAAATGGTTTCGAGGATCAAGTGATAATGGACATATGGAATCAATCAGAGAAAGCATGGAAATTATTACTTGATGAGTTATCTGACGAATCCGAGGGAGAAAGAAATCTGGTCGTTGTCGGACATCCTGCAGTACACATTGCTTTGGTAGGACAATGTCTGAATTTGACCAAAGAATGGATGGGATCATTTCATCTCAATGCTGGTAGCATTAGTGTTATAGATTTCCCTGATGGACCTAGTGGGAAAGGTGTTGTACGTTGTGTAAATTATACTGCCCATTTAGGGAGGTGGTCGGTACCTGTTACAAGGTCAAGTGTGGATAACGAAGATGTTTAGATGTAAATATAATCAATATGTTCTTACAGATGGAAAAATTTCTGGCTGATGAATGAGAGATTCCATTACTGATTAGGGTTCACGTCGAAATATTCCTTTGTTGTATGTTAAGAGCTAGAATTGTTCTAGAGAACAGTTGCGGCATTCATTCTTAACCTAAAGGCAAGAGTTTGAATTGTTTTAACTTAGGAATATGGCACGTCGGCACCGTCAATTGCTATGGGCCTGATAGTTATATCTGTGTGAATGACTTGAACAAAGTAATGATGCTTTTAAGATGATTTTCAAGATATATTACAGGTTTTAAAGTAATGATGCTTTTAAGATGAACTGATCAGATACAGTGCAATTACTGCATAACAGATTAAGATAAGCTAGCTGAGCTAGCAGTTATTAACAGCCTAGAAGGATAGTTATGGTAAAGAAAGACTGGATGAAAACACATCAACGAGTACATTAGGTACTCCTATACTTCGCAATTCTAAGAAAGAATCATTGAATACAATGAGAGAGCACAAAGACTTTCTCCATATGCAGTGTCTAGCCCATGAATGTTCTACTTAAATAACTTTCTAAATGTCCGATTCAATTTCTCCACAACCTTAAGATGGCCGTGCCTTCAATTTTTCTTAGATAAATTGCAAAAAGATCCATTGTTCAATTTGATGTATATGCTCATTTTCACATGATCCGAATCCTACTTAATTGATGGCTCAAAATCTAACTCATTGTTTAAAATTTGTAATGTGATCCATAATCCGCTCCGCCATCCTATACTATTACTGTGACCAAAATACACATTGTGAGCCTGCATCTAACTCAAAGTTTTTGTCTCATTAATATGATATCGAGGAATATTAGTTTGCTTTTTATTTTTTACCAGCCAGTCTTTGTAGCTCCAAAATGTATCAGTTCCTTCCTATAATCTACAAATACCGACATTCTAATTCATCAAAGCAAGAAAAGAAAAGGAAATGCTTGTTTTGACCGGCGGTTTACGCTTAGATGGATAAAGAGTCTTTACGTGGCCACGTTTTTATTAAGGTTATCTAAAACAAATGCTTGTTTTCCTATATAAACTCGATCGACCAGCATTGATTTTCATTACCGACTGCTTCAGCCTTCAATATAGTCTTGTGCAAACTTCTACAGAGCAGCAACAATCATCAAACTATCAATGGCTCATCATGGAATTTCAGGTCTAGTTGGCAAACTTGTAACTCAACTGGAGGTTAATTGCGATGCTGACATGTATTATAAAATCTGGAAACACCAAGAAGATGTACCAAAGGCGCTTCCTCATCTTTACACAGGCGTCAAAGTTATCACTGGAGAAGCAATCCGTTCTGGTTGTATCAAGGAATGGAACTTTATTATTGGTATTTACTGCAATCGGGCCGATTCTAAATATGTTATTAACGCGCTTAGAATTGATTTTCTCTTTGTAATAACGTAACTTTACATTTGGTTATTTTGTGTGCGTAGAGGGTAATAAGCATGTTACTGCTGTTGAGGAGACAACACATGATGATGGGACAAGGACCTTAACACACCATGTCATTGGAGGAGACTTAATGAAGGATTACAAGAAGTTCGATTTGATCGCCCAAGCTACTCCAAAGCCTGATGGACATGGATGCATTGTGACTGTATCTATTGTATATGAGAAGATGTGTGAGGATACTCCAGTTCCCTTTGATCATCTAAAATTCTTCCATCAGAGTATCGTAGACATGAACTCTCACCTCTGCGCTTCTGAGTAAAATATCTCTGAACTTCAGTGTTTAGGTGTACGTATACACGTACAAATGAACGTCAGTACTTAGTCGTTTAACTTGCTGTACGTGTACGCTTATTCCTGCACTGTTATGCCTATGTATGTTTGATTAAATAAGACTATGTCACTATGGGATCCCTATCATGTCTGGTGATCGTTCTGAATAATAAATCAAGTAAAGACATTTAAACTGAATATTGGGTGATATATCGAACATTAAACTGATTTTACGGACTTGTGGAAAGCCATGGTTTCGCCCGACCCAACCTAGGCATACGGAAGAGACCAGATGAAAGCTTTGATGACTTCCCATAGCAGTTCTGTTGGAGACCTATGGCACCAACAAGTTCTGCATAGGTTGAAAAACCATCAAGGGGGATAGTACGGTAACATATGTTTTTGGGGGTGCCTATAGTTCATTGTTTGGTTGTAAAGGTTTGAAACGTGCCTAACTAGATACGGTATAATATGTTGGATAAAAATTATTCCTGTAACAAAGAAACAAACCAAAACACC
>JAJJMC010016077.1:0-31534 GCA_023531435.1 Papaver californicum
CTGCTGCGAGTAGCAAGAACTCTGAACTGGAAAGGGTTGTTCTTTTCATACAGAGGGAGATGAAGACCAGCTTCCAAGGCACCAACAGAAATTAATAATCTATGATGGCTATATTGAAATTTTCTCATCAAATCGTAGGTCATCATATCGGAAGCACAATCAACAAAAGAAACCTTAAATCCTTGAAGATTATGTCTTCTTTTAAATTCTTCAATATCCATAGATCGATAGCTATAAGATGACATTGATCGCTTACTCTTGGGGGCAACATTAGGGACATCGGGAGAAGAATCCCGTACGGTACGAGGTACAGCAGGAGAAGGAGTAGCAAGAGATAAATCTCGACGAGAAACAGCATATCGAGATGAAGAAGACCTACTTGATCTCCTGTTTTCACCTTGATTGCTGGCAGCATCAGATTTTCTTGGAGACATATTGAAGATCTGAGCAAAAAGAAACAAAAGAAAGAAAAAATTAATATATGAAGAAATTACCTAGCAATAATTACAGTGTAAAAAAGGGCCTTTTCATTCATACATAACTTGAGAATCACAATCTTTTTACTACACCGATAAACCCTCAGCCATGAAAAGAAAATTTTGAATCAAGAAAAATAAAATTACTTACATGAAGAAAAGAAGTTAACAATGGTCAAATTGAAGTAGAGAAGAAACCAATTAACGAGAACAGAGCTCCTGAGTAGTGGGAAGATTTGAAAAGTTTAAGGAAGACAAAGTGCAATAACTAAAAAAGAAAAAAAGAGACAGCAGAAAGTTACAGGATATTTAAAGAAGAAGAATAGTAACCGCCACAAGATGGGAGAACAAAATAATCGGAAAAGATTTGATTTCATTGGAAAAAGTGTAACTGACATAATCATGTTAATGCCAGTGGAAAACTCGGATAACGTGCAGAAAAGAAACTGAAAAGTTAAAAACGACAAGTCCTTCTCTATTTTTTAAAATCTCGGATCGACCGTTGGATGATTTTGTAAAAAAGAGAAGAAGGGGGCAAATTGTTAGTAAATTAAAGAAGCATGACACGTGGAAGAAGATCAAGTTAAGAAGCAACCAGATTAAAAAAGGTGAGAAACACAGGATCACTATTAAAGATATCAAGTTTCGAAAAGACACGAGACGTTTCCTGACATCTGAGCGATGAACTACATGAATGACACATAAGATCGAGAAAGCTGAACAGTATCGAATAAAACAAATAGCATTAAATGATAGATGATCGAGAAAGTAAAATGTAATAATTACTCTAGTATTTTGATGATCGAGAAAGTGAATTGTAATAATTACTCTATTATCTTAATAATCGAGAAAGTGAATTGTAATAATTACTCTATTATTTTAATAAATCACAGAAGTCTTTGAAGATAAGAAAAAACGTGTCGGACATATAAAGCATCGAATCAAGAAGTAATTAGGAGTGATCTGTCATCTATATGATCGCACCAAGTAACAGACAAAATACAAGAACGATAGATACATCGAAACAAGATGGATCGACCCAAAGAAGAATTGATCCAGAACGATGACCAGGCAGTAGAAAATGACACGTTGCATAAAGAGCGACCCAGAAAAATAGATCTATAAATAGAAGAAATCAAACAACAAAGAGGGGGACGGGAAAAAAAGAGATAGGAGGAGAGTTAGAGAAAAAGAGAGAAAATATTTTTAGGTATGAATCTATGGAATATAGTAGTATTATGTAAGGATTTCTGTATTTAAATTGAAAAGTGTAAGGATTATAAACCCAAAAATTGCAAAACCTGGGTGATGAATGGTATTGTTCATAAATGATTTTATGAAATGAATAAAAGGATTTTTCTTTATTACTCGATCTTAGTTATGTAAATTGTATCCAAGAATTTGATTGGTTGTTTAGTCGAAAGGATTTTTTGGCATAAACAAGTAACATCAACACTAAAGTATATGGAAGTTTATGGTGAGAGTTTGAAATCGAATAACTAAAGAAACAAACATATAACATTATGCATCAGATCAGAGGTGTAAAACGTGATGGTCCAGCGCAGTCCAGTCTACGAAGTCACATGCTTAGCGTATTGTATGTTTTTTATGTTGTGCTAGAAATTAATGTGATGCCGTGCTAGAAGACATATTGTGTTGTGTCAGAAAAATAATTGTTTTGTGCTGTGATAAGCTGTGTCGGTACATTTATTTCATATTTTTTTAATAAATATATTTTTTAGACATTTAAATATTATATGTATTATTATGGATATAAGTTAACATAACGAAAATAAAAAGTCAAAAATTTATTAGAATAAAGATTCTTTTGTGAAATATACATAAAATGTGATATATTGTATCATATTGTGTAGTGTTTTATACATGTTATGATGTGCTTTCTTAACATGTTGTGCTTCTTGCTTATTTCTACCGCATGATGTGCCGCGTCAGTATGCCGAATAGCCAGGTACAACCCAACACACGAAGCTACCATGTTATGTCGTAATTTAGCTTAAAAACATATCAGGTTATGTCGTGTTGTGTTAGGTGATAACGTGTAGTGGTCAATTTGTTAGGTTTTGTTCAGTAAAGATAGTTCCAGAATTTTCCGAAGCATAACTTGGGTGTTTCCTAAGTTATGTGGTTTCCTAGTTTGAATTGTTTAGGTTTCCTGACTAAGGTATGAGACTATGTTTAGTTGTCCTAAGACTTGGGAATCAAGGAAGTAAGTACTATATAAAAAGGCTTATATGGAGAATAATAATAATCCTCTTGGAAATCCTTTTTATAAGGGGTGAGGGTCACAACCATTTGTCCTACAATGGTTGGTGATGGGGAAAAATGTAGGTGAGAAGAGTGACTTATATAAAAAGCGGGTATGGGAAAATTCTAGGATTTCTAAGGTTCATATGGGAGAAGCTAGAATCAATGATGTTCTTCATGATTGTATCTAAAGTCAAAGCAACCATGGCGACAGAGATTTATGGAAGAGAAAGAACAAAGGAAGAGGTAAGCTCTTCGCAATATGTCTTGTTGTTTCTAAGTCGTTTATTGCTAGTTGGTTATATAACTAGTTGGTTATATTAAGTGTGTCGATGTAATAACTTGTTATGATAATGAAAGATTCTCGGGGTGGTTTTGGCCGTTGATGTAGACTACAAAGGATAGGTGAACCACGTTATCTTTCTGTCGTGTGTGATTGTCTATTTTCATACAATTACATTCTTGGTAGTACTATTAACCATGCTAATCTAAAGATGTAACTAAAGGATTCGAGCTAAGTTATTTAAAGTAGGATGTCTTATGGAATTTACTTCTATGGAAACATGTCGGTTCGAAATTAACGTACCCTCGGTTTCCCAACAAAATTTTAGCGTGTTATGCTAGGCCATAAATATGATTTGGGTGATTGATAAGTGAGTTAATTACTAGAACAAACCTTTGATGTTTTGCTTTACGATCCGAACTAGCTAGGTGGGGAAGAATTTACAGCGGGTGAAGCAACTCAAGATAATGGACTACATTTTTGGATTCACGTGTGTTGGGCAGATTGGTTGTAAGCGCAGGAAAACTTTAGGAACTAAGTAACTAAGGGTAGCTTACTTGGTCTCAACTATACAAAGTTGCGGTAGTTAATTTGTATAACAATCTATTTCTGAGGGTATTCAGAATTGAAGTAAGTCCTGGGATTTTTCTGCCAAACATTTTACCTCGTTAAAAAATTCTCTAGTGTATGTGCCCCGTTCTCATTGTATCCGGACCGATATATAACAAGAAATGTTTGTTTTTTGAAAGGTGTATCGATAAAGTTTTGATAGACTGACTACATAGTGTCGCGCCAATCCAAGGGCGCCGAACTCATGTAGGCTTCATAAATCCTTGTGTGACATGCTACCCTAATATGAAAATCAAATTTTCTCCATGCCTCAGTCTGTAAATAAATTCTTAGATTGGAAGCAAAGATATGCCTTTTATTTGAGGAAACACGATCACAAGATCTTTGCAGCTCCATGGAGAAAACCCTAGATCCCATAAAGGTCTTGGTATACAAGATTGTGTAGGTTTATTAGGAAACATATTGTTGTTTGTGGAGATAACGATTTTAAAGTGTAAATTGGGTTGAGCAGATGAATGCTCGTCTAATCTTTAAACATTTGTACTATTGAAATACTTTATTTAGATTTGAGAGATCAATCTAATCCATTGCCAAATTATTGGCACTAACATTATCAAGAGTCACACCAAAAACATCTTCAAGACCCCAATCCATCAAACATTTCTCCAACATCTTACCAATTGCAGTTCCAACATGACGTTTAATTTGGAAAAACATAAGTATTCTCATTTGCAACTTCCATTTATGATCAACAAAATGAATGGTTACTCACATATAATTGAAGTTGTTTGGTGATGTCCATGTATCAGTTGTGAGAATACCTTTTGTTTGTTTTCCTTGAAGTACTTTTTATAACTATTCTTCTCTTCTAATAGATTACTAACAAATCCCTATAAATAGTCATACAACTTGGAACCTCGAATCTAGGTTCCATAGCTTGAAAAAATTCCCTAAACCCTTCAGGTTTTACCATTCTAAATGACATCTCATCCTTGATTATAAACTTCACTAAATCCCTTCTGCACCTATCATAACTATGATCAACACTAATCAATTGAGCATCCTGACCTAGTTTTGGGGGAGGAAACATCAAAATTTTCTGATCCTTCTTCCTGTTAGGATTCTTGGGGAATTTTTTCAAATGATTATTCAACCCAGAAGTACCATTTCTGCTTGTATCAGCAGCAAATGGATGCAAACAATGATTATATTTTGCTTTATCTTTACTTATCCTTGTGAAATTAATCCATACATCTGATGTAGTCTACTCTTCTTACTGTCTTCAAAAACTGCATTTTGAGTTTGAGATGTATGTATAGATTGAGATTCAACTTCATGGGTAAATCAGTTGGTAAATTAGATGAACCAATTTCAGTTTCAGGTGTTGGTGTAACTCGACTTGAATTATCTATCAAATGTACTTGAGAAATTTAAACAATTAAAGGGAATTCTGAAATTTAAATTGTTTCAAATGAATACAAGTAATTGTAGTTCTGAAATGTTAGAAAAAACAGAGAAAATATTTAGTTCACTCATATTCACTACATTCAGTTCAGTTCACTCATATAAATATTTACTAACTTCAGTTCAATAAACTCATATAAATTTTCACTAACTTCAGTTCAGTTCATATTAGTTCAGATCAAAGGCTCGAGATAGAAAGTACTACAGAATCATCACATGCACAAAGAAAACAGAGAAGTAAATCTCAATGAAAATTTATACACTTAACTGCACAAAGATGAGAAATTCAAGATATATATAATATGCCATGATTTAGTTCCTTATGGAAACACTCAAGCTAAAAGAAAATGCTAGTGAAACTACAAGCTGCTTAATTGATTTTTCAAACTTATACAACAGTTATTTGGTGTAGAAATTAAATATAACAACTAAGACATCTCAACAACATCAGTTAATAAATAAAGTGAACATTAAACAAGTTGTTACATATTTCTAGTATACTGTAAACATGAAATTTATAAACACACTAGAACACATGCTTTTACGAAACACAGACATGCTATTTTGTATAACTTTGTACCTAGCATCTTAATTACCAATGCCAAGCAAGCAAACCCTGAGACTAAATAACTGGGTCACTTTACCATACTATGCATCAATTGTGCTTGATCCATTAACCCATAAATCATAATCAAGGAAACAATAAAATCTTATCTAAAAACCCCCAATTAACAAAAATAAAATAAAATAAGAATCAGTTGAATCATGAATGAGAACATAAGATTAAAACTAAACTAAAGTTACTGAACCATACAAATCAAATGAGAATGAAAAATAAAAAACCTTACCTTATTAAAAAATTCAGTTGAATGAAGTAGACTTGTAGAGCAAATTCAGTTGAATCAAATAGAGCTGTAGAGCAAATTCTTGAATCCAATTCGAAATAACACAAAATTAAAAAGTTATACAAACATAACAAAAAAACATAAACCCAATTCGAAATAACATATATATCATATGATTCATACCTTGTGATCATCTGAAATCCTTCTAACAATCTTGTTCTTGTGAAGCATTTGATTCATTTTCATCTGTGAATCACTGATTGTGATAGAGAAAAGGTACAAGAATAGGAAAAAGAAGAATATGATGGAGGTGGTCATGATGAATCTGGTGATAGAGGTGGTGGAGGTGATGATTCTATGGATCTATGCTTCTCTGGTGAAGCAGTGAAGGGAAGAACCAACGTCGTCTGGGAAAGAAGAGGATTAGGGTTTCTTAGGTTCGTTATATACATAATAGATTGGACGGCTGAGATCTAACATATTTTGATATATATCTAAGATCTAGAATAGCCTGTTTTAATCGGTACGCGGCTCGGCTGGTTGTACATCTAATACCGTACACCGAGCCGACCATCCTACGGTTCTGATTTTTAATACTGCTGACGACCGTTGGATTCTCGGCTCGGTTCAGCTCTGGCTCGGTTTTTTTTTCGGTTCCGACATAGTTCTATTGGCCCGGTCGGTTCATGTGCAGTTCTATTTGTGGTTCTTTAGTCAAGCAAGTTCATACGTAACTTGCTACATACTTCTGTACAAAGTTGTATATGCATTTTAGTAAGTCAATATCATTCAGTTGAGCATGAATGTTGATACAAGTTAATTTTCAGGAATTCAGCTGTGGAATATTTGTACAGGGATGAATGTTGATTCATTTAATGAATTTGATCGTATATGTAATAATCTGATGAGACACCTAGGTGATGCATTCATGTGATTACGTACATACAGAGATAGACATGGATGAGCGCCTGCTTTAAAATTCTTTGTAGCATTACAAAGTTCAATATTTCTAAAACCCGGGTCAGAAACATTACCTTTTACCCTTTTTGCCGTGAAAAAAACCCACCATCTACAACTATAAACAAAACAAAATAAAATTAGTTGTCATCAAAATCATCATTCATGTCGTGTGATGAAGATGGTAAAGTCACTTTCAAAAGATTGAAGAAGACTATGAAAGAAACATGGGAGCCTTTAGGTTCACGTCTCGGGGAGTTGGTTGGCTTGGTAGTGATAAAAACATCAGACCTTTTTTCTTCATATCTCGTTCTCTTGGTTTTCCTTTTTCCCCAGTACTCCGACCTTGTTTCTTTGGTTACATACATCACCACAATATACTCGTGGGACGAAGGATCTATATATGATTAGCGTTGATGTTAACTTACTTCTTAACCAACATCTTTGCATACTTTTTATTTGTTTTATTTTTTCTTTGTTGCTTGGTGAACCTTTGGGATTGCCCTTTTCTGGTACGTAAATATTCTCCTAAGCGTGTAGAGAAATGATTTTCCTCATGTCATCCTAAAATATTTGTCATTGGATTTTGTTCATGTTACGGTATATCTCGAGTACGATTCTTCCAAGTTCGGTATCCCCAAAATCTTCTCTGGACTCTTTCGTGGGAGGATGTGTGAAACTTAATTGTTGAAAAAATGGATCAGTATGTCGCTTATAGGAATCACACTTTGTTCATAGTTACCTATAATATGGCGACAAGGTAATCCCATAGACTTCTTCATTTTACAAATACACACCTCTTCCGTCTTGGTGTCCCAATCTTTAATCAACTTCTTAATACACGCATGCGTCACGTTATAATAGATTCCCTTGAGCAACGGTTCATCGATCCATTTCTTAATCTTGATAATTGAGTTTTTTTTGGAATTTATCTTTGATTTTATTAATATCGTGAGTGAAGTAATTTTTTGTAGCATCAACCACGGTCACAAAATTATCAACACATATAAAAAGATTCTTCTTCAACCTATGGTGATCCAACTCTACCAAACTTGTTGCTTGATTCCATGATAGACACATTTTTTGTGTCTTAATTGGTCTCACATTTATATTGTTAATTCTCAATTTTATACTAATATTATTATTTTGTAGAATTTTTTGGAGAATTGAACAATTATGGAAAAATCATATAAAAATTGATAAAGGCACCCACAAGAATGGATAAATGCACCCATATTTCGGATTAAGGCACCCACCTTCCTTCCTTCCAAATTGAAATTGGCGGGAAACACACTCTCGCCTGTGAGAATCTTTTTTGTAGGTAGTTTTGGAGGAGATTTAAGGTAGGTTAAACTCTTGCCTTATTAAAACATGTTTACATGAGTTGGAAGTCTTAAAACTCGAAAGAATTTCGTAAAGATCATATCTTATTCTTGTGCTCGGCAAGAATATCAGGGAGATAACTAATTGCGTGAAACAAGGGACTTGCTTCCATGTTTTTGCTTAAACTTGTTTCTATAACAATCAAGATCCTGTAAGAGAACTAGAGAAGCAAAGAGACAAAGAACATCATGCATAATGTCTTTTGTTTTTGAAGAGAATTAATTGTCGAGATTGATTTCATTAAATACAATATAGTTTCGGGATTGGGAGGAATGGGATGGTCGTGTAGTATAAGTAGGGATTTTGGGGCGAAGAAGGAAGCTACAGAGAGACGAAGAGAAAAAACCTGATCGAGAAAAATCATCTCTGCATCAACAGTTCGAAGGAGGAAGAAGAAGGGTTTTCAACACAATTCCAAACTGTTGCTAATCACTGTTGCCTGTTCTTTCATAAAAACCCATTTCGCAATAATTTTCTGCTTCATCTACTGCAACAAATTCACGGTTAAAGCATTTAGAATCTGTCGTTCTTTTACAAAACCAGTAGACAGTCCTTCTTTTAGCCATTGTAAAAGTCTTGTTCCACAACACCCCAGAACCGTACTTTATCCACTGCATTTGAAATTTGTCATTAAATCGACAAGAAATAAAAGAAATTTATAAGTGTTCTCCACATCAATAAAATCAAATGCTTAAAAAAAATTCTTTTATTATTTTTGCTATGAGTGGTTGAATTTCTTGTCTAGGGTGTAGGAGGAAGCCATTTATGATGTGTAATTATTAGTTTCCAATCTCTTTGATATATTACTCCATGTTTGTGCTTTCAACAATTAATAATTTTCTCTGTTTTAAAAGCTTCATAATAATTGTTCTGAATAGTCTTTAGGATGTTGATATTTTATAAGTGAAGGAAAATTAGATTTTTGGTATAATAACGAAAGTTGTAATATTAAGTGTTAAAACGATAAATCTTCTGAAACATGAGATTAGGTTCAATAAGGTTTTGAGTAATTTGAAAGTAATAGTTGAAGTAGTGATTTAGTTTTATAAACATCAAAAGTAGTAGAGTCCGAAACTCTAGATATTTCTCTTATTTTATAATCAATCAATTTAATTTAATATTTGTCTTTAAACTTAATTTGTAAAATCAACAAAGAAAATTTCTTGTCTTAGCACATAATTAGGTAATTAATTATAAATATTATAATCAATCTCCGTGGACAAACCCGTATTTGCCGCTTCTACTTTGTAGTTGTCGTGCGATTGCGGCTATAAGTTAAAAACCCTATACATTTTTGGCATCGCTACCGGGGATTGAGAAATAATATTCTTAGTTTATTTTTAATTTTGTGTTAATTAGGCTTGTTAGCTTAGAATTTTATTTTATATTATTTTTATTTTTATTTTTTTAAAAGATTTTATTTGGGTATTTCTTGTCTTTGTTGTGCAGGTAGTATTTTTAAAAATATTTTATGAAAAATTGCCTACCATAAAGGTTAGTAAAAACCAACTTTTATTTCATTAATTTCTATTTTTAAATTTTCTTTTCTTTTTACAGTGTTTGTGCATATTTTATTTTTCATTTTATTATTATAAAAAAACACATGCACATCATTCTCGCATCTTCCGGCACCGATTTTAGGAAAATCACGTGGGATAGTAAGATGAACCCTCTGGGGATTATCATCCGAACCACCAGAATACTTTGCCTTGTACCCTTGACCAGTCTTTGACTGTAGGTATATTTTGCAAAAGTAAACCAAGTCTACCTAAAATAGTGAACCTAGTATTTTTGCATGTGCACAATTTTTGTCAAACACTAGTATTTTTGCTTGTGTATGACTCGTTGGATACGTGTAGAAAATAAACTTGAAGAAAACGATTTGTATTATTTAAATTGCCGCTAACACGTTTCTTGGAAATTCATCTTTATTTTCTGCAATGGTTGGTGAGAATAATAATGGCAATCCGGGAACTAAAACCCTAAGAGACCATATGAACCCGTCTAAAGTAGTGCGTGACCTTGGGGTAGTTCTACCTACTTCTAATGGAAAATTGGATATTAGACCTGAAATAATTAGCATGCTCTGTACATTTAGGGGTTAGAAAATGAAAATCCCTACACTCATATTAGAGACTTTGAAATGATTTTTGGGACCATGAGTTATCCAAACGTCTCGGTAGATGTGCTTAGGTTGCGTTTGTTTCCTTTTTCCCTTGATAAGAAAGCCAAAGAGTGGTTTCGTTTCATTCCATCTAAAACAATTACCACTTGGGATGGGATTGTAGAGAGTTTCATTAAAAAATTCTACCCACACCATAGGACTATTGTTGTTCGTCAATCCATTCAAATTTTTAAGTAAAAAATAGGTGAAAAACCTACACGAATATGTAGAAAGGTTTAGTGAGTTGTTATACCAGTGTCGCATCACAGTTTTGAAAAAGCCCATATAGCACAAATTTTATATCCTGGGAACGCAGGATCCACCGGAACTATCATGTAATCTACTGACAAGGAGCATGCGCTTAGATTCAAAGGATCTAATCATGTTATCGAAAAAAAAGAAAAAAAACAATTGTATATATTCAATAAATCAACCGTTGGGGCCCTTGTATATACCAGCTGAGTTGATACTAGAATTAGGTTTCAGACCAGTGGGTGCATATCTCAATCTATTAGGGTTCATCTTGGCATGATGTTCATACAAATATTCTGGGAAACACCGTTCACCTTAGTCAACATGCGCACATTTCTATTTCCATATCCATCTTCTTAATCTATTCACGTGATTGTGGTTTGTTAGATTCCGAGTATCATGGTCCATTGTATGACTTTCTGAGTAGTGCTTTTTTTTCTTATATATGAATTTTAGTACGCTTGGTTGCAAACTGGTGTACAACAATTGGATTCAAAACAGGGTAATTACTCCCATAACCAAAGAATTTCGTAGCCAATTAAATAACATGTTCAGTGTCTACCATAAATCGTTCACAGGTAGCTAGGGTTTTGAGTAAAAGGTTTTGTGGGTATATTCTTGAATATTAACTGCATCAACGAGTTTTTTTAAGACTTAAATACCAATAGAAATCAAGACAAAATCGTGGAGAGAAGAAAAAACAATTCACCGAGATTAATACAAATTATTTTCGAATATTTGGGAAGTTTTGGTTGTTCTACTATAAATAAGAGCCTTGTAGGAGAGTTGAGGGAGGAGGGTTATGCGAGATTGGAGAAGAAAAGAATTTCAGTTCGAAGAAAAACTTCACCTGAGTTGCAGTGAGAGACGAGGAAGAAGAACAAACCACAGAGACAAAGAGTCGTTGATATTGTTACCTTTTCTCTATTCTTTAATTCGTCCAGAGTCAGTCGTTTATCGACTGTGTCATTTTTCTATTCAACGACAGAGAGAACACAATTTGAAACGTTTATACCCGTATTGAATTTGTTGTAACAATCAGTTTCCTTGTTTTTTCTTCATCTTGTAAACACTTTGAGTCATGAATGATTATTTTGAGAGAGTGTTTGATATGAGGATATAAACCCTATTGTTGAGGCGATGGAGGAAGCAATTTTTCCAATAATAAAGCGGTATATTCCTATTTAATTAATTGTGATTAATTCTTTTATGATTTTTGCATTGAATTAAAATTGAATTGAATCATTTTTATTGAATGATTGTGGTTTATTTGGATGGTTCATGCTTAGTCTAGAGCTCTTGATGTTCCATGCTTTCGATTTACAGTTATTACTTTGAAAATATACTTATCTAGGCAATATATTAGAATCATTTTAAATGTATGAGTTGCACAATTATTAAATTGAATCACTTAAAGATTTGTGAATGGTGGAATCTTTAGTCTCAGTATTCTCTAAACTTGATATCTTTTTGTATATATTTGTTAGAATTAAAATTAAGTCTAAAATCAAATCTTCACAAGTCCGAGCAACGAATCATTTTTACCACTTTCTACAAATCACATCAATTCTTGGTGCCGACGCGGACTTGTTTTTAGGTTAGGGTTTTAGAAAAAAAATTCAGGTTTAGTTTTAATTTGTTTATGATTTATTTTATTTTTATTTTTTATCTTTTAGATTTCACTTGGGTATTTTAAAAAAAAAACTGTGTGCAGGTTTTACTTGAAACAAAAGGTAGAAAGTTGGACTTGCCTACAAAAAGTGCAGAAAATCCAAGATTTTAGTTATTTTAGTTATTTTTACTTTTCCTTATTTCTTTGTCTTTGTTGCTTGTCTATTTTTAGTATTGTATTTTTTTTATTTATAAAAATAGCACAAGTGCACACACCATTTTGCACCTTCATCATATCACCGATTTTTAGGAAAACTCGTGGATAAGTAAGCTGAACCCGTGTCGTTGGCCTTATGGGAGTTACCAGCTGAAAGTCCACAAGCCTTAACCTTGTACCTTTGATCAGTCTTTGACTGTAAGTATATTTTGTTAAGGTAAACCAAGCTTACCTAAAATAGTGAACCCTGCATTTGTATGTGCATAATTCTTGATAAGCACTAGTATTCTTGCTTGTGTATGCCTCGTTGGATTCGTGTAGGAAAGAGACTTGAAGAAAACGACATTTTTTGTTTAAGTCTGACCCGTTACACAGATTTAGGTCGTACATCTGTTTTTGCCGAAATGGGTGAGCATGAAGTCCAGGCAAACAAAACCCTAAGAGATCGTATGAACCCTTCTAGAGTAGTACGTGACCCACGGGTAGTTTTACCAACCACTACTGTCAAGTTTGACATTAAACCTGTGACAATTGGAATGCTTTGTACATTTAGGGGGTTAGAGAATGAGAATCCGTATACCCACATAAGAGACTTTGAAATGATTTGTGACACAATGAATTATCCAAATGTCTCCAAGGATGTGCTTAGGTTACGATTTTTTCCCTTTTCTCTTAATGAAAATGCCAAAGAGTAGTATCATTTTAAATCCGTCTAAACATTCACCACCTGAGATGGTCTTGTAGAGGTTTTTGTTAATAAATTCTACCCACACCATAAAACTGTTGTTGTTCATCAGTCTATTCAAACCTTTAAACAAAAACTAGGTGAAAACCTACATGAATATGTAAGAAGGTTTAATGAGTTGTTATACCATTGTCTGCATCAGGGTTTTGAAAAAACCCACATGGCCTAAATTTTATATAAGGGCCTATATAGTGACACCCGTATGCAGGTAGAAACAATGAGTGGTGGAAAATTCACCCATCAGAACCCAGATACATGTTTTGACTCGTTCATCGAGTTAGATGAGAAAACTAGACAACGGGCTTCAATGAGAGAAACAGAAATATCTAGGAATCTTATTCATAGGGTCGATAGATTTTATAATGGGTCAGATATCCTTAGGCGTCTAGAGGCCTTAGAGATGAACCAAGGGTCAAACCATGCTATATATGAAAAACAAGCCCATGCTCTTTATAACAACTCTAGGTTTGAAAACCGTCAGAAATTTGACCCATATTCAGAAACCTATAACCCTGGTAGGAGAAACCATCCTAACTTTTCATGTTCCCAGGTTCAGGATCAAGGTCATTCTAGTAAATCTCAGGATCCATCAGGGTTTAGTTATCTCAAGAATTCACTAGAGTCAACCTACTCTCAAAACCCTTTTGAGAAGAAAATGACTACCTTAGGGGAATTTCTAAATATGTTTGCAAAGAGCCATGTTAGATTTCTAGAGACAACTGAGAAGAATTTCCAATCTAATGCCAGACTCTATCTAAGTTAAAACTCCAATTAGCTCAGATAACTAAGACACTAAATAAAAGAGAAATAGGAAAATATCCTAGTCAAACAGATCCTAATCCTAGAGGAGACAAAACGTTCAATCATGTGAATTTTGTTACAACCCTTAGGAGTGGAAAGATAGTTGACAACAAGGTAACCATGCCAGATAGTGGACATATTGTAGTTCCACCTTCTACTTCCCAAGAGGAGCCAGTAGCTGAAGAGACTGAAACAATCTCTAAAGAGTCAAATACAGTTCCTGGTAGGAATACCTTTGTGCCTAGATCCCCATATCCACAGTGTTAGTCCAATAGAGAAGAAATCTACTTTCAACAAAATAATGGAAATATTTAAGCAGGCGAACATTAACACTCAGTTATTAGAAACAATTAGGCAAATGCCTGCTTATGCCAAGTTCCTTAAAGATCTTTGTGCACGGAAGCGTAAGCTTAATGTACATAAGAAAGTCCTTTTAGCTGGTCAAGTACGTTCAATCATTCTGAACCAAACACCCTCTAAGTATAAAGACCCTGGATGCCCCACCATATCTTTTGTGATTAGTAATCACGTGGTTGATAAGGAATTGCTTTACTTAGGAGCTAGTGTTAACTTACTCATGTATCATGTGTAGACCCAGCTAGGTCTTGGTAAGTTGAAACTGAATAAAATGACACTGCAATTAGCAGATAGGTCTATCAAAGTCCCTCGTGGTGTCATAGAGGATGTTATTATTTAGGTTGATAGGTTAATTTATCCAGTGGATTTTGTTGTTTAGAGACCCAGCTTGTTCAGGACCAAAGTGCTCAAATACCGGTGATTTTAGGTCGTTCATTTTTAGCTACATCCAATGCTGCCATCAACTGTAGAACCGGACTTATGAACATATCTTTTGGAAATATGACTATTGAAATAAATGTCTTTAATGTTATTAGACAGTCTTCTGAAAAGGATGATTTAGAAGAGGTGAACATGATTAACAC
Source organism: Papaver californicum (assembly GCA_023531435.1). Lineage (NCBI taxonomy): Eukaryota > Viridiplantae > Streptophyta > Magnoliopsida > Ranunculales > Papaveraceae > Papaver > Papaver californicum. The sequence goes on from JAJJMC010016077.1 coordinate 14,975, forward strand.
TTTAGTTCATGATCCTTTAGCCTGCACTGTGTTTGACAATCTAATATTTGTTGAAACTTTCAGTGAATTGGAGGAAGTCGATGATCCTTTGCGAGAGACTTTCTTTGATAATCCATTATATGATTTTGATGATGGTGTTTGCTTAGATGACCAATCCACAAAAGAAATCGGACATTGTGCTAACCTTACGAACCCCAGAATCCATCCAATATGTTTTGGTCTAGTTGAGAGTAGTATGTATCCTAAGTTTGGGTGTAGTAATGATTCTTGTGATCGTCGAGTATCCATACTTGAAGTCCCTAACTTGGGACTCGAGCTTTGTGCATCTTAGGTATTACTTGAGTTTCTTCAGACTCCTCAACCAGATCCTCTTGGTATTATCCATGAGGAAATCCAGCTATTAGAGACTAGTCGCTCGACTGAATCTGTTTATTTAGACACTCATATAGAACCTAAATGGTCACCCCAGATAAACCCAGTTGTCTTGAAAGAAACCTTAGATAAGGTTGTGCTCAGTTTTTTTATTTGTATGATCTAGAACATGTATCTTATATGTGTGTTAGCTTTATTTGGTATTGTTGACCCACAGTTTTTTCGGCTATTGGTATATGATTTTGAAAGGTGATTAGCCATTTTGTGGTATTTCTTAGTCTGCCGAAGACTTTAGACTTAGCACTTCTTGGGAGGTAACCCATGCTCATGTGACACGATAATATCCTTCCTTATCTCTTTTCTTCAATTGTTAATAGTTTCTCCTTGTTGATGCTTTTAATTTTATCTTTAGAACATTGCGGACAATGTTAGATTTAAGTTTGGGGTATGGGAGAAACTTTTAGTGCAATAAGGAAATTTTAAAATTTAGAAACTTGTGAACAATTCAGGATGACACTAACCATTCTAAGTAGATGAAAACAAATTTCTAAGATGTAGGAGTTGAGGGACTCATCTAAATGGTTTGTTCATAATAGGACAAAGCACAGGTGTTAGAAATAACATGATAGTTGTCACCATATATCGGAGTCACCACCATATCACGTTCTGTTTTATTTTTGCATCTTTTTGTGTTTCTCTAAGTAATTTGGTGGGGCACTAGTATCGCCTTGTTGTCGCCAGGATGAGGTAGAGTGATTGACATCAAGCCCCATTATTTTAATTGAACTTTACCAATAATTAAAAAAAAATCCACACTTGGATAACAATATATGTGTGTTCTTCCTGTCTGCGGGATCATGGGAACTATCATGTAATCTGCAGACAATGAGCGTGCGCTTAGATTCAAAGGATCTAATCATGTTGTCAAAAAAAAAAGTAATTGTATATATTCAATAAATCGACCTTTGGAGCCCTTGAATTTGTTACGATGATTGTTTGGATTGAATGGATTCATTATGTTGTACAAGTTGTTAGAAAGTATGGGTGATAATCGAAATGAGTTGTCGAAGTTGTTAGAAGCCATGGGTGTTGATCGAGATTATTGGCGATGAAGCTCAACCTCCATTAATGACTGAGATTAATGGTGATGATGCTGTGGCTGTTGGAGGATGGAGGTGTTTCTGGTGGTCGATGGTGGATTTATGACAGAAAGAATTGATCAAGGAAGAATAGCTGAACTGATATGGCTGAGCTGCTGGTGGTATTGGATCAATAATGTTGTCGCTGCCATGAAGGCTTAATCTTGAGCCAGAGTGAGAGTCTGTGATGGTTGAGGAATGGCAGGGGAATGGGTTTGTGGTTTGTGGCGAGTCTCGATGGCAGTCATATTGATGTTTTTGGTTTTGTGTTAGTCACTCGATAATGTGAGTTTGCTGTGATCGAGAGAAGGATGAACTGTGGTTCTCATGCGCTCTGGCAGTGAAGATGGTAATCGAAGTTAATGGATGGTACTGGTGATAAAGTTTGGGTCTGTGATTTGATGGTGACTGCGATGATCGATGGAGGTGGTAGTTAAGGATTCAAGTGATGAATGGTTGTTGAAGCCTGGAAATGATTAAGTGATGGTGCTATTGAGTAGAAGATGATGCTCTAATTACAGTGGTAGTTGAAGTCAGTGGTGCTGGTGAGTTCATAGTCTGTGATTCATAAGAGATTTGATTCGAGTGAAATATGGCAGTAAGGTCAAGTTTGTGAGTTAAAATAGGAAACAAAGTTCTCAAAACTCAGATAAAAATAAAAACCTCGATGGGTAAGTTATCGAGGAAAATAAGAAGAGAAACCAAAACTCAGATGAAAAAGATTTGCTCGATGGGTTGAGACCATTGAGAACCTGGGAGTAGCCGAAGAATCCAGAAAGAAAAAGTTTTCCCAATGGCTAAGCCATCGAGAAACTGAGCATTAAAATCACCGAGGAGAAAAGTTCAGTTTCAATTTAAACTTACAGTCGGAATTTGGGCTGGGCATCCCTCTCTGTTGCGTGGCCCATTGGCTGCATGAGATTACTTTCACGGTTTTGGCTAGGATTATGTGAGTTTGGCAACAAATTTTGACCGGGATACGAACACGGACATTTCCATTTGTGAAAAACTTATTTAAGGGACAATTCACTTTTTTTTGGATTATATTATATCTTTTGGAAAATAGAAGAACAAGGAGTTTTTGAGTTGGAGATTTTCTACAACCTAGGGTTCGCTTTACTTTTCTATCTTATTATTTTATATGGATTTTAAGAAATCCATTATGAACTAATTTTCTTATATTGGTTAAGGATGTAACCTAAGTCATAAACATGTTATTCAATCAATGCATTAATGATATTATTCACTCTCTTGCATATCGTTCAAGTTTTACTAAGCATAATAATTATTTAATTGTGTTCAATTAATATGATTAGTTGTTTCGCATGTTTAAATTGTGAATTAAATTTCTTAATAACTTATGTATAGATAATTAGGAATCTTAGGTAATTTTATCAAGAACCCTAATAACTAGTAGTAATTTGTGATCACTAGCGGTGTGAATCGTGAAGGAAGTCACAAGTAAAACTTGGCCTAAGTTGAATATACGACGATCGTGTTGTATTGATTATGAGTAACCCGTCTCACAGAATTTAAAGGTTTCTTCAAGTTGAATCTCTTAGCGATAAAGCATTAGGTTATTTGATTGAAAATAATTCATATATTAGCGATTGCAATATTTGTTGATTTGTGGAGACGTAACGAAGTGTTGACACCGAGTGGAGATACTTTAGGATTATTGGCAACATGAGAGAGTGAATGACGATATTGATGTTTGAATGCATAGCTAGAGCTGCACAGGAACCGACCGAAACCGAAGGACCGGACCAGAACCGATAGAACCGGGATAGAAGCGGACCAGAACCGAAGGGCTCGGGACAGGTACAGGAAATGAAAGTTAGAACCGAGGGGTTGGTCGGGACAATTATAGGTACTAGGGTATTCCCGAGATGAACCGAAAAAAAAAAACGAATCTTAATATTACAAACTTGGTACATATAAAGTTACACAGATGAATAACACAAAACCTAAGTTGAATAATGCATTTAACACTTAAAAGCCTTGAGAAAATAGGAAACGCAAGCAACATCATCTAATGCGGGTCTTCTGAATGTTTTATGGTTCTTCTGATTGAACAGGTGGTGGTTCAAGCAATCTCACTGAACGAGGAAGCATAAATTCTGCGAATATTGGATAATCAGAGGAAGGATAAATGCCAACTGTGAGGGAATAAATTCCAAGCTACGTGTGTCCAAAAACTATTGGAGAAGTAACGAGTTACGATGGGACGAAAAACACTGAAACAAAACCTTTTGAGAAGTATTGAACTGACATCTGAAAATTCGATAAAATTTGAACCTGACAGCGTTGATGCATGATCGACACGCGGGTTGTGGGAAAGCAAGACACACTGCTTGAAACAGATAGCCTTGCTGCCTGACTGACACACAGGTTGCGGGAAATCATGGCACAATAAAGAGTAATGATGAGCATTGATGCATGAGAGACACGTATCAACTTTATAAGTTGCGGAACAAAAAGGACTAAAGCATGACAAGTCACTTTTAAGAGCCACGTGTCATACATGCTATGATTCTAATAAGACCGCAACGTTCATCCAAATCCAAAAACAATAACTTAAATACAAGTCCGCAGAAGAGTTGCGGGACAACAAGTGAGAAACTAAGAGAAACAAGTAATACGCATGCTAAGACTTGCGGGAAGCATGATCAAGTCTTGCGGAAAGTACAAATAAGTTTTGCGGGATTACATTTCGCTCCAAAGATGGATAAGAATAAATAGGTGGAAAAGTAAATTGGAGGGACCCATCAAATTGGCAATAAATACCAAGATCATAAACAGAAAAAGGGACGGAAAAATCTGGAGAAAAATTGGATACAAGGTATAGGATCAGAACGAAAGAGTTTAGGTATGGGACTTGTGTAAATTTTTAGTTCAATTGTACTTTGATTAACATGATTATGATTCTATAGCATATCATTTTTACTGTAACTTATGATGATGAATAATAAAAGTGATACAAATCTTTGTTACCGTGGATGTAGACAATTTGATTGTCGAACCATGTTAAATTCTTTAGTCAATTTATTTCTTGTTTTGATTAATTATCATCTTCTAAATGTTAATATGAGTTGATGATAAGATACTAAACTTATATATGATTCAAATTTTATTGGTTGTGATCCAAAGATGTAAGATTTTTGGTAATCACACCAACAATGTGATCATTTACCACCTTAGATGATACAGGGATTAAAGATCGGCCTCTAAACATAACCCAATCTATGTGCAGATCTTGTGTCTGACGATCCCAACAGAGACAGAGCTCTAAACATTAACTTGAGGAATTCACGAGCTCCCTGTTTGTGACCTGCATTATCGTATCAAAACTCGTCAAGCTTCTTACAGCGTCATTTTTTTTTTTCCTTGTTTTTTTTTTTTTCCGTGTGTTAAGATTGGACATTTGTTGCTAAGAGAAAAACTACCTTTAAACTCGTGATAAGTATGTATCAGCGACACATTTTTCCTCACTCGTGCACTAGGCCAAGCATCCCTCATATCTCCAACAACACCATGCTCCCTGCAATTGAACTAGTTTTCAAATTTTGGGAACACTACCATAAGTCAAGTAACGTGCAATTTACAAAAAAGAAAGCTAGGATCATACTACAAGCTTACTTTTTTCATTTTTCTTACTCAGAACCTAGTTACTGGATTCTCCTACAAAAAGATGACTTGGGTATATTTAAATGACCGTCATACAAAAATAATCCCTTTCTAGAACTTCTGACACCATTTTGGACCCACTTAAGAATTGGCTGCTGTTTGCTTAACGGAACGTCTTAACGGAACGTCAAGAATTGGCTGCTGTTTGCTTAACGGAACGTCTTAACGGAACGTCTTAATACTATGAGGATCTAATTCAATTTAATGTGTGATACATCAGAAGTTTAACAGCAGATATTGAAACATGAAAACTGAGTAATAGGTTTTCAAGGTTGATGATACCTTGATCTTCCAAGTAAAAATCGTCCTGTTGTTGACTCTTTCTGTGTGTTGAATCCTCCACAGTATACCACTGGTAAGGTAAGAGGCAATAAACAAAAAATGAAAGTTTATTAATGTTCATGTTGAGTTTTTAAGTTGAAACAAACTTTTGGATTATAATTTTTATGGATTAAAAATTATGAATGTCAATGTGTATAGACGGTGTGTGGGTTGACCAGGTAGATATTCCAAGGAAAAATAAACAAAACAATAAATAAGGAAATTCGGTTTGGGACAAGTAAAATTGGCTCGTGAACCGAATTGGTAATTACGAAACTGCCATAGGTACAAAACCGAAACCAAAAAGGAACCAAACCGAGACAGGTACCGGTTCCAAAATAGAGAACCGGCCTTAGGTCGGTACAGGTACACGGTACTCTTAAGAACCGAACCGAACTGACCTTTGTACAGCCCTATGCATAGCATGTGTAATGATAGACGACGAATTCCATAACTAGTTCTCTCTTATAATATTTTCTTATTTCAGTTTATTTTTTAGTTTAAACTACTTGAACAAAAAAATCCCCCCTATTTATAATAGTTTTCAAATACAATTAACAACCCATATTTCCATGTCGAATTCGTTCTTATTACTATACTCTTATTTATAATTCCGAGTGAAAAGAACTTCAAATAATTTTATTTGGCTGACAACCGACCAAATTTTGGCGTCGGTGCCGCGGAGGCATAATAGATTTTTTTTTTTTTTGATTTCTTATTTTTAGTTTTTAATTTAGTTTTGAGAATTGTTTTTCAGGTAATTATCTTCTGGCTCCTAAACCGAGACCGAAACATAAGCTTGTCGAGTATCCACAGATTTGAATAGAGACTCGAAGAGGAACTATACTGAAAAAAAAACAAGAGGAAGCAACGGGTGACACAAACCGTACACTCAAGGATTTAGCTTCTTACAAGATGGATACATAATAGTGATGTATTCAAACAACATCTATATTTGAGATCAAGCCAGGGTTAATCCGTGAGCTACCACAGTTTCGTGGAATGACTAGTAAAGATCTAAACAAACATTTGATGAATTTTCACAACACAATCATGGCCATGCTACCAAAGGATATAAATGCAGATGGGGTTATATTACGATCTTTTCCATTTTCTCTGATGGATACTCCAAAGGAATGGTTGTACTATTTACCATCTGGTAGTGTTACAACATGGAATGGGTTGAAGAAACTTTTCTTAGAAAGATATTTTCCTGCATCAAAGGCAACACAAATTCGTAAAGAAATTTACGGCCTTAAGTAGATGGCAGGAGAATCATTGTATGAGTGCTTGGAACGTTACAAGAGTTTGGTGGCTAGTTTTTTGCATTATCAATTCAGTGAATTATTAATCATCCAGTATTTCTACGAAGGGTTGCAAGCAAGTGACATAAATCTTCTCGACGCTGCATGTGGTGGTGCAGTGAACAAAACAGTAGCTCAAACTAGAGAGTTAATTGAGAACATGGAAGCAAATTCTTAATAATTCTCAAGTCGTGGGTCAGAATCACTCGTCAGGAGAGTCAATGAAGTGACGAAGTCTCAGAACTTCGTCAGCAAATGGGCAACATGGCAGCAGTGATGCAACAAATTGCAGTCGTGGTGGTGCCATCATCTCCCCAAGGTTATGAAGAGGGAAACGATCAAGTCACTGCTATTCCAAATCAGCAGAGACAACGATATGATCTCTATTCTAACACGTACAATCCAGGGTGGAGAGATCATCCCAATTTCAGTTACGCGAACAAGCAAGTAATAGCTCCAGGGACGGTTTTCAATCGTCCTAGTGGTTTCCAACAACAAGCACAACAACCACAACTAGTTCAGAACTCAGAATCATCATAAATACTTGCCATGATGAAGAACTTAACCACAATGGTGCAACAAAATCAACAAAAATCAGATGTCAATCAACAGAAAACTAATACTGCAATCAGAGAGTTGCAGACACATATGAGCACTATGGATGATAGACTGAATCATCTGGAAACACAGAATAGTGGTAAACTTCCTTCTCAATCCCTTAATCCAATGGAGAATTCCAATGTTGTGACACTGAGAAGTGGTACATGAACTGTGCAACCAGAAGAAGCTGAGAAAAACAAAGATTCTAAGGGGCCGGTTTTGGAGATAGATATTACTGACTCTTCCCAAACCGATGGGGTATCTAATAAAAACTTAAACCTCTTGTTTCTATTTATGTTCCTCCTTTGCCTTTCCCACGCAGGTTTGCTAATTCTAAAAAGGCGGAACACGATAAGGAGATCTTAGATATATTCAGGAAGATTCATGTGAACATTCCACTCATAGATGTAATTAAACAAGTCCCCAAGTATGCAAGAATTTTGAAGGATTTGTGTACCAATAAGCAAAAAATAACCGGTAATGAGGTAATGAAGGTGGGGGAGAATGCCTCAGCTATCTTGCAAAAGAAGCTCCCACTCAAATGTAAAGATCCCTGTAGTTTTGATATTCCTATTATCATTGGTAACACTAAGTTTAATAAGGCTATGCTTGATTTAGGAGCATCAGTAAATGTTATGCCTGCATCTACATATGAATCTCTTAATTTAGGTCCTCTGAAAAACTGAATTACTTTAAAGTAAACTGACCGTTCTAATATACCCTAGAGGTATTATTGAAGATGTGCTTGTGCATGTGAATCAGCTAATTTTTCCAGCAAATTTCTATATTCTGGAGATGACAGACGGATCAATTGATGTGCCTTTACCTTTGTTGCTTGGACGACCTTTTATGAGCACAACTAGAACTAAAATTGATGTGCATAGCGGGACATTGACTATGGACTTTGATGGATCCATGAGAACTATCATGTAATCTGCTGACAATGAGCATGCACTTAGATTCGAAAGATCTAATCATGTTGTCGAGATAAAATAATAATAATAATAATTGTATATATTCAATAAATCGATCGCTGGGGCCCTTGTATGTACCAACTGAGTTGATACTATAATTAGGACTCAAACCAGTAAGTGCATATCTCAATCTATTTGGGTTCATCTTGGCACTGACGATCATACAGATATTCTGGGAAACAACGTTCACCTTCGTCAACATGCGCGTATTTCTATTTCCATATCCATCTTTTTAATTTATCTACGTGATATGTGGTTTATTAAATCATGAGTATCGTGGTCCATTATACGACTTTCTGAGTAGTGTTTTGTTTTCTTATATATGAATTTTAGTACGCTTTGTGAAAACTCGTGTACAACAATTGGATCAAAACAGGGTAACTCCTCCCATAGCCAAAGAATTTTGTAGCTAACTAAATAACACGTTTAGTATATACTCTTAATCGTTCACAAGTAGCTAGAGTTTGGAGTAAAGGTTTTGTGGGTATACCTCTTGTAAACCCTCACGAGACAAAACTCGTCCACTAAGGCCACTAAGGGGTTTAAAGGCTTGTTACATATGCTAAGTGTAGTCGTGATTCATGCGAAAGTGAGTTAGGATTTTTATTTTTGAGTAGATTTGCTCGAGGACTGGCAAAATATAAATTTGGGGGTATTTGATAGATATATTTTTTGTGTCTTAATTGGTCTCACATTTATATTGTTAATTCTCAATTTTGTACTAATATTGTTATTTTGTAGGTATTTTTGAAAAATTGATCAATTGTGGAAAAGTCAGATAAATTTTTTTATAAATGCACCCACAAGAATGAATAAAGACACCAACATTCCGGATAAAGGCACCACCTTCCTTCCTTTCAAATTGAAATTGGCGGGAAACACACTATCGCCTGTGAGAATCTTTTTTTTTGGTAGTTTAGGAGGAGTTTTAAGGAAGGTTAAACTTTTGCCTTATTAAAACATGTTTACATGAGTTGGAAAGTCTTTAAACTCAAAAGAATTTTATAAAGATCATATATTATTTTTCTCGGCAAGAATATCAGGGAGAGAACTAATTGCGTGAAACAAGGGATTTTCTTCCCTGTTTTTGCTTAAGCTTGTTTCTATAACAATCAAGATCTTGTAAGAGAACAAGAGAAGCAAAGAGACAAAGAAGATCACGCATAATATCTTTTGATCAAAGAGAATTAATTGTCGAGATTGTTTTCATTAAATACAAGATACTCTCGGGATTGGGAGGAATGGGATGGTGGTGTAGTATAAATAAGGAGTTTGGGTCGAAGTAGGAAGCTACAGAGAGACAGATAAAAAAATATCGAGAGAAATCATCTCTGCATCAACAGTTTGCATCAACAGTTCGAAGGAGGAAGAAGAAGGGTGTTCAACACAGTTCCAAACTCTTGTTAATCACCGTTGCCTATTCTTTCATAAAAATACCTTTCGCAACAATTTTCTGCTTCATCTACTGCAACAGATTCACGTTAAGCATTTAGAATCAGTCGTTCTTTTACAGCACTAGTAGGCAGTTCTTCTTTTAGCCATTGTAGAGCAGTCTTGTTCCACTGCACCCCAGAACCGTGCTTTATCCACTGCATCTGAAATTTGTCGTTAATCGACAAGAAATAAAAGAACTTTATAAATGTTCTCTACATCGATAAAATCAAATGTTTAAACAATTTTCTTTTATTATTTTTACTTTGAGTGATAAATTTCTTCTCAAGGGGTAGGAGGAAGCTATTTCTGATGTGTAACTATTAGTTTCCAATCTCTTTGATATATGACTCAATGTTGTAATATTAAGTTTTAAAACGATAAATCTTTCGAAACATGAGATTGAGTTTAATAAGGTTTTGAGTAATTTGAAAGTAATAGTTGAAGTAGTGATTAATTAGTTTTACGAACATCAAAAGTAATGGAATCCGAAACTCTAGAATTTTCTCCTATTTTTCAATCAATCAATTTAATTTGGTAATTTTCTTTAAACTTAATTTGTAAAATCAACAACGAATTTTTTTCGTTCTAACACATAATTCAAGTAATTAATTAACAATATTATAATCAATATCCGTAGACAATTCCGTATATATCACTTCTACTTTGTAGTTGTCGTGTGATTACTGATATTTGTTAAAAATCCTATAAATTTTTGATGTCATTTAGGCTTAATGCCATGTAAATACAAGTCCACTCCTTAATGGACTGCTACCGGCCATCTCGGAGGTAAACACCAAAAAGATTCCATTCGATGAACACCATAGGCCTACCGCTTACATCCAGTTTAACCAATGATGAAGCGTAATTTCATACTAGTAAGTTAAACAAGATAAGCCACCGCTTATAAAGTCATATATTATACATATTCTTAGAAGTTAAATAATAAAAAAAATAAATTATTTAAGTACATCCTCACTGTTTATCAGATATCAACATCATTCAACATACGGTGACACGTATATAAAACAGGACTCATATAAATATTGATTAATTGATTCATGATTTGAACCCATTATAAATGATCCAGTGATATGGTAACATCTTATACATGAGAGAAAATGTATCGAAAGATAAAAGAGAATGTATTGAAGGCTGAGATGTTGCCACGATCTTTTTTTCCTTACTCCCCGCCCTGGCAAAAAGAAACAGAAAAAGACTTTTACTTGTTTCCCAGGCTTCCATTATTTGTATTTAGGGTATCGTGTTTGCGTTTAGAATCAAGAATTCAGAAACCGCAAAATCCCGTATTCGCTCTTCCTTCCAGGTTTGATTTCAGTTTTTCCCCTCAATCTAGATCGATCTTAAACCTTCACTTTATAGATTTATTTTGGTTTAGTTTTGGTAGGGTAGTTGATTTGGTAGTTTATGATTAACTTTTACTGATTAATTGTTTAATTTTGTGTATTTGATTTGATTTGATCTGATTGTTTTCTGTTGTTGCATTGCAGAGAGTAGTTGATAGTGACAAGTTTGTTAATGGCTGCTAAAAGTTCATTCAAGTTGGAACATCCCCTTGGTTTGTTATCGTATATTTTGTCTTTTCTTATTTTATCGTTTGTTAATTTTGGGTTTTTCTATTTTGAAATACTAATCAAAAAATTGACTCCGATCGCGGAGGGTTATTGTTATGTTTAATTTGAGAGGATTTTATCTATTTTTCTTAGATATGATGATTGGATTTTGTTTCTTATTATTTGAAGGTGTAATTTTTTTTTTGAAGTTCTGTTTTTGCAATTGTGTTTCTTCGATTCTTATGCCTTATGGTGTGCTGTTGAATTGTGTTGAACTTAATTGCTGCAAGGTTTTTTTATTGTGTTTTGGGTGAGTGAATTGAAAGAGTTATAAGATGTTATGGTTCAGATTAATTATAAGATAAGAGTTGAATTAAAGCTCGCTTACTGAAATTATGATCTTTTGTATTTCCTTTTACGGATTTTTTTGTAGTAGCTCAAGTTGATTGAAAGAAGTTTAAGCTTTAAACATGTGTTTTCAATGAAGTATTTTCGTAGCGGTTGTTTTTTTTGTTGTTATTTTCCTTGGGCAAGAAACATGGAAATTGACTAAGGTCATCTTATGATGTTAATGAATTACGATTTTGGTTTAGATGGTTTGTTTGCAATTCATTCACATGATAGAGAAAGGATGGATGCCATAAGGGGAAGATCGACTCTGAACCCTGCCTCCATGAACTTTGTCTTTTTGTTTTCCTGAAGGGGAAGTCAATTATTTCTGTTAATCAGAAGGGGAAGTCATGTATTCCTGTCTTTTGGAAGGAGAAGTAATTGCCATTACTTCTCAAAAGCACAATTTTGTCGTTCCTGTTAAATCTGGTATTTTAACTTGCCAGTACTTAACTACTGAATGGAAGGGATTCATTAGTGACTAAGTATGGAAGTTTTTAATGTATCTTGCCTGAGTGAGCTTTTGTTGCTCCTTTACGTTCTTTCTAGTTCAGATTATAATTTATGTAGCTCTTATAGGCACCAAGGGTGATGGAAGAAGTCTTATTTGGTATTCCCCCCCTTTTTATATGCATGTAATATGTTTGCGGATGAAGGTGTCTTAGATCATGATCATTGTTCATTTGGATTAAGATTTTTAATTTTGTGTGGCAGAAAGGAGACAGGCTGAAGCTTCTCGCATCAGGGAGAAGTATCCTGATAGAATTCCAGTGAGAACCTTACCCTCTTGAATATTTCTGTGTTTAGTAAATTTGGTTTAGTTTACTAATAATGGTTTTAATGCTTCTATATAGGTGATAGTGGAGAAGGCTGAGAGAAGCGACATACCTGACATTGACAAGAAGAAGTTAGTCATGTCTTAACTCTTGTTATAACATTAAACTTGTTGCAACCTTCTGAGTATACTTTAGAGTAACAATTTTTTGCTTTGCTTATTATCATATGTTCTCTATATCCAATTGATTCTGCTTTTCTATTCTTTATAGGTTTTATTGGGTCATCTGATTAGTTACTTACTATTGCTTTCTTTTGTATAACTGCTGAGTGGTGATTATTGCGTGATGAAACTTCCATTATCACATCCTTTCTGATAAACATTCCTGCACATGAGTTATTTTTTAACCGCTGTTTGCTGTTCTGGTGCTGTTGCTTTTTCCTCTTTGAGCATCATCCTAACTTTGAAGATGCTGTCTTTTAAGTAATCTATTGTGGAGCTTCTCATATTTAGGTGATTGTCTAGGTGTTCAGATTATGTAGGTGAGGTGTGACACTCCTATTATACACTTGGCTCAGTTTTGAAGACCCCCTTGGTGTCATCACACCTTCACAGTATCATGTTAGTTGGAGTTGCAGAGGATCTCTCTCTGTTTCTCTCTCACACATAGATGCTGTTTATTGCTTCAGTAGTGAGCTTCCTCTGAAATGATATAATACTTCCTTATGCTCATTTGTGCACTAGTGTTTATGGTCCAGCACAAATATGTCAGTTTTTCAAATATTACATTTTGATATACTTATCTTGGTCATATGTACTACCATGTGACAGCCTTTAGAATAATAAAATGCAAATCTAGGATCTAAAGCATATAAGTCCGTAGCATGTTTATGAAGTTCAGTTACTGTTGTGTTTGACACTTTGCTGACTTCCTATCCAACTTTTCGTCTTGTTTAGTCCCATGTGCAATATTTCAGTCTTTGGGTTTGGCACTTGTCCAGGCTCCCTATAACAACTTCCCATCTTGTATATTTGACATTGCAAAGGCTGTCTACTTACAATATCTTCTCAAATTCTTTTGCGCAGGGTTAGTAAGATCTCCTTGAAATCCTAAGCTGTACCTAAAATTACTTAGTTGGAGAATGAATTTTGAACATGTCTCTCCCTATCCAGTGGTTTCTACACAATTTATGTGTCTTTGATTTTTGGTTGTAATTTTCATATATACAACTTAGTTATTGGTGAAATGCAGTGACCCTTGCTTGTTTAGCAACTAACCATTAGCTTTTGTATCAGTAGAATCATATGTCAACCAGGCCCTTTATTAACGAAAGGTTCTTTCATTAAGATTATGAAAACTGGCTTCACATGGTTAATTCAAATTTAAAATGCGGATATGGTACATGCTAATAGGGTATCTGTGTTGCGTTATTGATAGTTTTATTGCCATCTGATGTTCTGCAAATAAATTCGATACAGGTATCTTGTTCCTGCCGATTTGACTGTTGGGCAGTTTGTTTATGTGGTGCGGAAGAGGATTAGGTTGAGCGCTGAGAAGGCAATTTTCATCTTTGTCAAAAATATCTTACCACCCACTGGTGAGAGTTGAAACTAATTTTCTTTACTCAATTATAATATGTTATCCTCTCTATGTAGAACATGTAGGTGAGCAAAAGACATCATTATTATTATTTTTTTGTTGCAGCTACCATGATGTCTGCCATCTACGAGGAGAACAAGGATGAAGATGGCTTCCTTTACATGACTTACAGTGGCGAGAATACATTTGGGCTTTGAAAGCCACAGCTCCACTAATCCCCTGTGTAAATGAAGACCAAGACCAATGAAGCAAGTACCCTTGAAAAAATAATAGAAATGAAGTTGTAAATTCTCCCCCAACCCCCCGTCCCGCTACCTTTAGTTCCTTTTCAGACCTTTGTGATGCGATGGTTTATGGCATATTGTTATTCGTTTGGATAACAGACCAAGTTTCTGCTTATTAATCTTTTACTCGTACTGAAGTAGTTGTTTGAATTGTTACCTCCTGACTTATTATATGAGCAAGCAATGAACATGTTGATTTAATGATTTAGAATTTCCTCTCATGTTATACATGATCTACAGTTCCCGCCACTGACCCCAAATTAGTTGGATCGTCAATATGTGTGCTACTGGTTTGTGGTCATAGTGGCTTGTACATATCAATATATTCCATCAATTCCCATGTGTTTATATCATTTCTAACTTGTTCATCCTAATTATTGAGCTCAACTCCAAACCTTGGTGGCAGGGAACACAATGAACAGGGGAACCAAACCTAATGTCCTTGTGTGCTGTGGTTTATGAAGGGTTTCCGAATGTAAAGGATGTTTTCGGGAGATCTACTTTGCTTTTGCCATCATCTATTGTTGAAAAATCTAGTAGTAATCTCATTTTGACTGTCAGTTTGTGGCCATGTTAGATGATTTCTTGCGGTACCTATATTTCTTTCCTCTTAGTAGGGCTGGGGCACACAGTGATTAAACATTATACTGTACAAACTCCTAGAGTTGGCAAGATATGTGATGCTTTGATCTAATTATAAGGAAAATAACGTGGAATATCAGAGAAACTTTTTAATTCCTCCATTTTCTATAAACTCATCATTTAGATGGTTTAAATAAAGCCCAAAATATAAAATGGACAGATTTTATAAATAATTAAATTAATTTTTATTAATTATATATTATTAACAAAAATAATCTAAAAAGAAAAATCTAAAAAGAAAAATTATACTGTCAATGAGTTTTGGGTGTTTTTTATGAGTTTCTCCAGTTGTTTTTAAAGTCAACGAATTTTACGTTTTGTAACTTTGTTACCATGATAAAAAGCAAAATGATTCATAGACCGAATAAAAAAACGTTAACCAAAACCGACTCTCACATAAATATATGAACCCCTGCTAGTCCACGTGGGTGGGGATGGGGCACACCGGGGTCCACAGAAAATTCATGTAAAAAAATTGATAAAAAAGTAAGATAGGGTTTTAGTTGAATGCCTTATTTTTATTAGGATATATCCGAGTTTTTTAGTCTAATACCTTATCTTATTTTGGAAAATCTCGGTGGCATATATCCGAAATATTTTAGGATCTTACTAATGCCTTGTTCAATTTACATTTTCCGATTACGGCATAATACTCAGATTACCCGTCCGTAAAAAAATATTTTATTACCTATTTCATTTTTTAAGGTCTCTCGATGTCTCCTATAAAATTACATAAAAAAATCAGGTTTGATTTACGTTTGGAATTAAGCAGTATGGGGTAATCTTTTAATCACAACCATGACTATTAATAATCAACCCCATGAAGATTTTATGTGGTTGGTGTCGGGTATAATGGCACCACCCAAATTCATCTTCATCACTTTCTAGTTTTCTTTTCTCCTTCTTGTAGGACTTCTGCCTTGATGATATTTAATCCCAGAAAGTAGGAATATCAGTTATGTGTAATCTTACTACTTATCACTATGGATTGTTAATCCTTGTTTAATGGTACTAAAAGTTTATTTGTATTAATAAGAGAAATTAGTGAATAATATTTTTATACCTTTTATTTTGAGTTTACGACTTGCTTATAAGACTTTTTAGCTGAATAATTTTTGTGAATTTTTTTCATTTAACTAGTGTATCAAGTGAAATTTTATTTTTCATCTATGTTTTAAATTGTTTCTTTTTCATCTATGTTGTTTCATCCTTATCTTTCGAATTTTGTATGATAAATGATTTTTTATTATATTTTAAGCGATAAATTATTTTTCAATTATGTTTACCACGATTTTTTTTTTCTTCACCATTGAATTTACTAAGTTATGACAAATGAAATATCTAATTTTTACGTGAAGAAATCTATCAACAAAAACAAAGAACAAAAAAATTATATGTACTAAATACAAAAATAACTATAAAAAAAAAAAAACTATTGTTATCTAGTTTTATTTTTGGGATTTTTTT
>JAJJMC010016096.1:0-11908 GCA_023531435.1 Papaver californicum
AACCCAACCGTAAGTTTCTCTGAACAATAAAAAATCAATATTTCAAATCGTGATATCATCAAATTAGTTAGTCTAATTTAGTTTTATCCGGATTGTCATCACTACTACTTTCTACACATTTATTAGTATTCTTCATCACGAAATTGGAAGTTTAATCAGCGATAAAGTTTTGATTCGATGGAGAAATTTGATTAAAATGGAGAAGGAGAAGATATGGAGGAGATGGAAAGATTTTAATTAAAAGACAAATTTATCTTTTTTTATTGGATAAAGGGTAAAATAGACATTTAATTTTACCCCTAGGACATCCCTTAACAGAAAATTGGGTCACCTCGCCTCGTAGAGGAACTCCTCTATTGATATTGGAGCCCCTATATCTCCCTTCGTTTGATTAGGTGCCTGATGTATTAAATATGAACTAACTGGATATGGTTTTATGTATAAACCAGTAGTATATATTTACTTCAAAGTTAGTGACAGAAAATAGTAGTATTAGTTCTATAAAAAAATTGTTTGAAATCGATGTAATCGGACCATGAATTTGATCATGCCTCCCCAAGAAAAAGCTTTTCCTTTTTAAAACAAAATATAATTGGGTTCTCCATTTCATTTCAGCTTCATTACAAATCGGTGTGATCACGATGTGATCGGGATCATAAACTATGTGATCAATCTATATATGGTGATATATCTTATAAAATAGAAAAATTTGTTTTCCAAAATAGTTTAATTATTTAACTATTTATTTTTACTTTTTTTATTAAAATCTTTACCTTTTTTGAAAAAGTAAAGGTTTTAACAGAATTTTAAGGGAACATGTTTTGAAGTTAAATATATATTTGAGTTAAATGTATGTGCTCAACCATATCTTAGACGGAGGGATTTCAAAATCTTTTGAGGTGCAATTTGTTCGCGTAAAGCAATTTCTCACTTTGGCTGTTTTGAAATTTAAATTCCGTTAGTACTTAAATACCGGTGGAGTGGCACTTGTTGGACGTAAATGACGTTTAAAATGTATGGCGGGAAAGCGTACAACACAATACAAACAAACATGTGGGGTGGGGCCTACCTTCATTTCTTTTCACTTCATTCGGTCTCACTGCAAAATTGTACACACAATCTTTGTCATGCCAAAACCAACTCTATTGACAACACAAAATCACCACATTGCTTCCAACTATGGGCACACAACCCATGAATGCCGTATTGCCCAGGCCGCATGAAATTAACATACGGTCACCTACTTTAAAATCACCTATCCAAAGCATTTTATCAATAGCCTGTTTGAACACCAGTTAAAAAATAGTTTTTTTATTTTTAGAAAAAAAAGTTAGTTAGATATATAATTTCAGAAATAATTTTTTAAAATAAAAAAAAATAATTTTTTTATGAAGTAAAATATTTTTATTTCTGATTTTTATTTAGAAAGAAACATAATTACTCCATGGCAATCAAACATTCACTAAAAGAAAAAAAATAGATTTTACTGATCGTAATTGGCCAAATAAAAGCAAAAAACATTAAAAAACATCCTTACTTTTATTGAGTCGAAGATGTTTAGATTTATCAATGAGAAAAAAACGAACAAACAGAAGAAAAGCAATAAACAACAATTACAAGAACGAATATCAACGAATCTAATTTACATTCGTTGCAAGAACTTCAAGGCATATCAACGCTATATCATTTATATACGCCTAGTTTTTAAACCCGAGTTAACCCCACTAGTCTACTAAGTTTATACATAAAAGAATGTTTTAGTCTTGGGGAAAGTTAAATTTCCAGCTTTTTTGGATCGGTCCCTGATTTAAACCCATACTTGTAAAGACTTATTTTCTTTTTCGTGGTTTATTTTCCGTCACTTGGGATATTTGATATGCCAATAAGCCAATTCATAACACACTACTGAATAAGGGAAAGGAGCTTTAACCATTCAAAAGAGAAGCAGCCGGGTTACTTGATAAGTAATTTAGTGATTGGGATTATGACGAACTTTTAAGAGAAAGACAAAGCATATACTTCCACAAACATCTGTTAAACAAGTTATTCCCAAAACACTTTCTTTTTCCCCGGTTAACTAATCAATATCGACTTTTTGTGGTAAAAGAAAGATCCACTATACCTTTCATTTTGTGCCCTTCTTATCATAATGGCAAATTTTTGATGCGTGTAAGTTGCATTCTATCTCAATAAACACACATAAATATGGATGCAACGGTGGATGGATGTATGCCTTGGCCCTTGAATGATAATCTTATAAAAAGTTAGCAAGTTGCTACTTTGGTGATGAAAAATAAAAAATAATAGGCCGATGTCAGTGTACAGGTACTGTGGTAACAGTAAAATCTTGGATCTAAGTTCAAAATTTATCAACACCAAATTTTTTATCAATCTAATAAATGATAGAGAGGAAAATAAAACCTCACATAACTTTCACTTGCTTACGGGAGTGACAAAGTGTATATCATTTTCTCTATGAACCAGACAACCAGAAGAATCCTCTAATAAAAATGATTAAAATATCGGTATATAGAGGCGTGTACAGACATGCACACAAAAAGATCATAAACTTTAAAACAACATGCACATAAAGGCCATGCTAAACCATCCAAAAATTATCGGGCAATATGCACATAAAGGCCGTGCTAGAACCATCCCTATCGCATAAAATAGACGTATGTGATGCTTTGCTCGGTTAACCATGAAATTGCTTTCAAGATTGGGTAACCTAAAATTTTGTTACAAATTCATTCACACAAGTCATTGTTTGAGGCTGATCTAACAAATAACATAGCCATTTTTTCAAATGATGTACAAGTGAACCAAAAAACCCTATAACTTTACTCAAGATATGGTTACAAATTCATCATCCACATTTAGGATTGGTACCTATATCCACCACTTTGAAACTCCTCCTCCTTCTCCTTCTCCTCCTCCTCCTCCTCATTGTCATCATGATTAAGATAAATTCAAGAAATTTTCTGGTCCAAGTTGGACTTGATTGGATCAGATTGGACCTACACTTTCATCTCATTTCTTAATCACACTATCCAACTAAATATTTGAAGGACAATCAAAAACCTTAGATGAGAATGCCAAATCAGCTTCAATAACTGTGGGACCCACCGTAATTCTTAATAAGTGGGGCCCACTTTTGGTTGTTTTTCAAGGATAGGACAATTTTTGAGTTCCTTTCTTATGCATGCAACATAGATATTTCACATACGGCATAGCTTTTGGTTCATACCAAGAGAGAAATGGTGTTGGTTGCTTTAGGGTCTTTAGATTTCTTTTGTGTAGATAATATTGAAATTGTAGGGTAGAGGAGAGAATGTGTGCTGCCCTTCTTATCTATCTAGTTATTGGGATTGGAGAATTAGACACATAGACTTGGATACAACCCATATCCGATACTGCTTTTAATTTGGTTTTTGGTCGGTCCCAAATTAATCCATTTCATACATGACAGTGCTCATAAACATACGTGAGGGTCACAAAGATTTCCCTTTTCGAGTATTTTCACAAAAGATATTCACAAACACAATGGATCCCTAAAGTTTCAGATGTTTGCGAACCAATTGATATTACAATATTGCTTTAGAGTTAAAGTCCCTTCTTTTGAGGGAGTGAGAGGTGCTGTGCTATTTATTTAAAAAGTAGTTTTTTTTTATTATTGAAAACAAAACAATCAGAAAATAATTTAAATAAATAATTTTTAAAATAAAAAATAATTTTGTTTCTAGTATCCAAACACTGTAAAAAAATATTCCCATTCTTCATAAAATATCCATTTTTATCTCACAAATTAGAATAGAAGAAATTCGATAATTTTTTAATATTGTTATTCATTGAACATCTAAATTCTTTTTGATTCATTAGACGATTTACGGATCCTTGTGTATCTAATGTTAAACCGGGAATAGCATGACATTCTTTAAACCATATTACAAGGGTTTTTCGTTTTTCAAGAACTCAAGTCCGGTGAATATTCAGGTTAAAAAAATAATGGATAATGTGATTTATGTTTTCGATCTTTTATTTTTTTAATAAATCACATATCGTAATAGATTTTTTTTTCCCACAAAAGATTAAAGTGTCTACGTAATACCGTACACGTTTCACTAAAGAATAATTAGAATATCCGCATAAGACCGTGCACAGGCATGCACCGAAGTGCACTTTATCACAGTTATTCTATGTTTTGAATGAGAGTACGTACTAGTCCTAAAAGGCTAAAACTGTTTCCTTACTATTGTTGGCTAATGTACTTTTATCTCCTTAGCTTTGCTGTGTTCTCTCGTTATATAGTAGTGATCGTCCAATCAAAGCACTTTTACGAATGAATGAATGAATGATGTGTTGATTTGAATTTCGAAAGACCGACAACACACTGTCTGTGTGGGGCGGCAACCAAAAGGATGATTTTCTCGATCATTCAACTTGTCTCTCCTTCTATATGGATATGGCCGGTCTTTAGGTTGTTTAAATTCCACTCACCGCCTATTCTATGATATTATCCACAATAGCAATTTCAGCAAATGCATGCCATCGTTCCACTGTTCCACCGCCCCATACAACCGGAGAAATTTTTTAGTTCTAGCTGCAACCCCTTCCCAACCATATTACCCCGCATCACCTAAGATAGGCGATGAAGAAAAAAAATCCCCGTTTTTCTCAAAATTGTACGTATAGCCCTTCCGTTAGTTTGTCATCCAAGATTTTATTAACTCTTTTCCACGTAAATATGTGCTAATGTGGAAAAGTTACAACATGTTTTAGAATGTGGTATTTTTTCCTCTTTATCCTTCCTTACCTTTTTCCTAATCTAAAAGAAAAGTCTAAAGAATAGAGAGTACTTAGCAACTTAGCATAGTAACCCATGTCAAGGGAAAATTTCTCATTATATAGTGTCATGATGTGGAGGGAATGGTTCATATAACTATAACCAATAGGCTATATGTGGAAGTGTTGATGCAATGGTTTGTGATGATCTATCAACGTATGCTAACTAGGATACGGAGTCCATTTAACCGAAGATGCATAAAAAAATTTAGTTGAAGGTTTGATGCGGGAAAATTACAGATTCTTCTTCTTCAACAACAATATCATTACTACTACTACTAATACCACCGATCGTAATCAAACTTTTTTAATTACTTCATTGTATTTCTTACAAGAAACGGTGGAGACTGTGATGAGGAACATCTTTGAGGATTGTTTGAATTTTCTTGTATGGGGATTGTTGACTTTGTTCTCCTTTGTACTTATAATTTGGTGCATATTGACAGACATACGAAATAAAAATTTGTATTTGACAATAAAATTGGGATAATCACATTTCAATTAATATTGTATAAGGGTAAATCTGAATTTTTATAAGAAAGAAAGTGTGTCATGTGGCAGATAACATTCAATTAGTGTTGTTTTAAAAAAACGGGATGGAAAAAAAAACAGGATCATATTTGTAATGTTTGAGAAAAACGGGATAAATATACATGATAGTAAAATAAGGCTCTATCAATAAAATTCCCAAAATATTTTTCCCGATCAAGAATAGAAAGGAAGAAAAAAAATCACTAGAAATAGGCAACAACGAACAGTATTACGACATAATAAAATTGGTTTTAGTTTCTGAAAGTGTGTCTAGTGGTTTCACTGTATTCTATTCATGCTAGCTTACTTAACCAAAAAAACAAGAAGACAGAAGATATAACATCCGACAGCAACTAAAGAAGGAAAGAAAACTATATGCACTTATACAAAAGTGCTGGCAATAGGTAAGAGAATATGCGCAAGGATAATACGCAGTAATTAGAGGATTTGGAGAATATCTGAGAGTATCAGATATAGGGAATATCCTATAATCCCCCTCAAGATGGAGCATGTAGATTTTGCATGCCCAGCTTGACGAGTAAGGACTCAAGTTATTGGGAGCCCAGCGCCTTGGTGAAGAGATCGGCTACTTGCATCTTGGTGTTAACGTAGAGTGGCTCTATCTCCTGTGACTCTACTCGTTCCTTGACGAAATGACAATCCATATCCACATGCTTTGTTCGTTCATGAAACACTGGGTTGTTTGTGATGTGTCTAGCTGCTTGGTTATCACAATAAAGAGGTGTAGGTCCAGTTTGTTCTACCTCAAGTCCTTTTAGAAGCCATCGCATCCATAGGATCTCACTAGTGGTGGTCGCCATGGCTCGGTATTCAGCTTCGGCCGAGGAACGTGAGACAACAGATTGTTTCTTTGACTTCCAAGAGACTGGAGCTCCCCCTAGGAGTAGAAGGTAACCAGTTCGTGACCTTCTTGTGAAAGGACACCCCAACCAATCGGCATCGCAGTACGTAACCAATTTGGTTCTCCCATCTTTTGGAAAGAAGATTCCTTGTCCCGGGGGTAGCCTTTAGATACCGTAAAACTCTCATGGCAGCATCCCAATGTCCCTGTCGAGGTTCCGAAACGAATTGACTTAGAACATTTACCGAGTAAGTCAGATCCGGTCTCGTGGCCTGGAGATACAGTAATCTTCCTACCAGTCGTCTATATTTGTTAGCATCCACACGAACATCTTTGTCATTGCTTTCAAATTTCAGATTTTGCTCCATAGGGAAGGAACATGGTCTACATCCCAGCATTCCAATATCTTCCAAGATTTCTAGCGTGTATTTGCGCTGACTTAAAACCAAACCGTCCTTCGTGCGTGCAGCTTCGATCCCAAGGAAATACTTTAGGGGCCCAAGGTCCTTGATGCTAAACTTGCTATCAAGGTAGACCTTTGTTTCTTGTATTTTTCCTTGGTCATTTCCCACAATAATGACATCATCGACGTAAATAAGAGCACCAACAAAGACCTTATCTATTTTGTAAATAAAAAGAGAGTGATCCGCATAAGACTGTCTGAAATTAAGTTCAAGGAGAGCGGAGGTGAATTTTTGATACCAGTTTCTCGAGGCTTGTTTCAAACCGTATAACGACTTTCTCAATCTGCATACTTTTGTTCCTCCCCCTTTGTTGTAGCCATGTGGAATTTTCATGTAGACTTCCTCGTTCAAATATCCATGTAAGAAAGCATTATTCACATCTAACTGGTGAACGGTCCAATCTTTCTTAACTGCGATAGCAATCAAACTTCTGACTGTGACTAGTTTAGTTACTGGTGCAAAGGTGTCATGGTAGTCCACACCTTTCATCTGCGTATAGCCCTTTGCAACGAGTCTGGCCTTGTACCTCTCTATTTCGCCGCTTGGTTTATATTTTATCTTGTAGACCCATTTTGAGTCTATGGCTCGTTTCCCATTCAGTAAATCTTCTATAATCCAAGTCCCGTTATCTTCGTGTGCCTCTATTTCTCTTTCTATGGCAGTTCTCCAGTTTTTATCCTGCATAGCTTGTTCAAAGCTTTTTGGCTCATCATTGGAGCTGATGGCGGCCAAAAAGGCTTTGTGAGAGTCAGAAAATTTATCATAAGAGATAAAATTGGCTAGAGGACATACCGTCGAGGAATGCTGATCGGAGACGGGTTGTGCATGGTCTATGGATGGGGGAAGTCTAACATCGTAGTCACTGAGATGTGCAGGCCTGAACTTGGTTCGCTTCTCCTTTCCTGGCCCAACATCTCTGTCTTGGACTTCGACAGTCTCATTTTCACTGTGCTCGAAATGTGCAGGCCCATCTGAAGAGTCATTGGCTTGTGCGGATGAGTTGGTAGGTCTCTCAATGCTTTGTACTTCGTCCTGTTCAAGATTTTCGAGATACCTTGCTTCATTTGGCCTGCTGGACTCATCGTCTTCAAGATCTTGATATTTCATGGGTGGATATTGCAAAACGTCTTCCTCCTCGTGTTCTATTTTTCGGGTATTTATAGCAAACTGAAAAATATTTTCCGCAAACTTCACATCTCTAGACACGATGATCTTGCCACTAGTTGGGTCGTAGATTTTATACCCTTTCGTGCCACCTGGGTAGCCCATGAAGATGCCTGGTTTTGCTCTCATCTCAAATTTGTCGCCTCTTGTTTCGAAGTTTCGATAGTAGGCCATACAACCCAAAACTCTCATGTGGTCCTAATTGGGCTTTTGATTGTGTAATATCTCATATGGAGTCTTGTTTTTAATCACTTTGGAAGGAAGCCTGTTGATAATGTATGCTGCAGTCAAGATGCACTCACCCCAAAATTTTATTGGCTGTCTTGCTTCAATTTTGAGAGCTCGTGCTGTTTCAAGCAAATGTCTATGCTTTCTTTCCACGACTCCATTTTGCTGCGGAGTGTGTGGGAACGTTGTCTCTAAGACGATTCCCTGCTCAGCATAAAAATCTAACATCTTGTTTGAAGTAAACTCCCCACCATTGTAACACCTTATCCTCTTAAAATTTCGCTCAAATTGTGTCTTGACCATTCTGTGAAAATGAATTAAACACGTGCTTGCTTGATACTTGTGTTTTAAAAGGAAAACCCAAATTGCTCTACTGTAGTCGTCGACAATAGTTAAGAAGTAGCTTGCTTTGCTAAAATAAAGGGTCCGATACTTTCCCCATATGTCGCAATGAAGTAATTCAAAACAACCATTTGTTTTGGTGGTACTGATGGGAAAAGGTTGTCTTGTCATTTTAGATTTAATACAAGCGTCACATATATCATCACTGTCTTTGAATGAAGCATTATTAAGCAAACTGATTTGAGATAGTTTTCCATCACCAGCATGTCCCAGCCTCCTGTTCCACCTATCCACCGCTGTCATCATTGCCTTCCTTCCATTTTTGAGCATCCCCATTTGATACAGACCATTTTTGCACTAACCCACTCCAATCAATCTCCTCGAACGCAAGTCCTGTATGACACAAAAGTCAGGAAAGAAGGTCACTGCACATTTAAAGTCCCTTGTAAGCTTGCTAACAGACAAAAGATTACAAGTAAATTTAGTAATATGCAAAACCCCTTTTATTTTCATTCCATTTTTCAAAGTGTGACTTCATCTTCCTTTAACTTGTATGACTTTTCCATTTGGAATAGTTACAGGTGCTTCGTTGCTTGAGACATTCCTTTCGTCAAGAATGTCAGCCCTGTAAGTCATATGTTTCGTGCACCCTGAATCTACTATCCATTCATCATCATGGTGAGGTTTACCTGCCATATTTGCGCTGTATGAAGCGTTGCTTGCTGTTTTAAGAAATGATGGTGTTGTTCTCGGTCGAATACCCTTCTAGGGCGTTCTTCATTTTTGGCATCCCTCACAGCCTGAGTAGGAGGAACAGGTTTTGAAGGCAATTTAGCCTGTTTGGTAGGAGCAGCATTGGTTACAGCAACAGCTTTCTTTGGTGCAGCGGCAACAGAAGTAACAACTTTCTGGATCAACAATGATGGATCATCATTATCATCATCACCCAAAAGATCAAAAGGGTTTTTCGATGCCATTCTTATTTGGGTGGGGTTTTCTGATTGTGTAGGATTTAAACTTGCTCTGATACTATAATAAAATTGGTTTTAGTTTCTGAAAGTATATCTGGTGGTTTCACTGTATTCTATTCATGCTAGCTTACTTGACCAAAAAAACAAGAAGACAAATATATAACATCCTACATCAACTAAAGAAGGAAAGAAAACTATATGCACTTATGCAAAAGTGCTGGCAATAGGTAAGAAAATATGTGCAAGGATAATACGCAGTAATAAGAGGATTTGGAGAATATCTGAGAGTATCAGATATAGGGAATATCCTATAGACAAGTATTTAATTTTTATCGGATGAAAATGAAAAAATACTAAAATACCAAATTGCCAAGCCGTTGAATAAAATTCTTCCAACCACATAATCAATGGCTGATTCCTTACCTTTCTTCATTATACGAACAATAGGGGCCATTGTTTGAATGGCTGCTGCTGCGGGGGATTAATTTACTTAGGTAGGTACCAATCCACTGGCGAGAGATGCGATTTTTTATATAAATTTTAGTACATTTCCAAACACATTGGTAGTCCTTAGTAACGTTGATTATTTGGGCCTAAGCTCTCGTCAAAGACAACCAATTGAGTAAACAAATGTAAAATTAGTTTGTCACCGAAGGATTCCATAAATATAAAGTATCTTGGCATTCTTGAATTGCCTCCATTGCTTGCTTTATCTCTCATCATATATGATGGTTTCATGCGAACTTGCAAAACATTCTTAAACTTCAAAATTACTTCACTTTCTTCATTCAAAATTCTCGTCTACTATATAGGTTTTAGGTAAAGTTGAATAGTACTGTAGTTACACAATGGTTCTTAATCTACATTGTTAGATTATTATTACACCCTTTTACTTTTCCTTAATTTTGCTTTTGATTTTCTATGTCTTGTAGCCGCTGCCAACCTAAATTCATGATTTCATGAGGCTGCTGGCAGCCAGTCGTCTCCATTAATAAATATAAGTAGCTACACACCTCTTTCACTTACTTAAAATAACATAAAAATCATAAATGAAGTATTACTCCTTTTTTTAAAAAAAAAATAATGAAAAATTTTACTTTTTTTCTTTCTTAATCACAGATTGTTTGTTCATTTCTGACTCAATTGGTTCGTCTGGATCTGAATCATTTGAATCTAACTTATTATATCCGATTTAAAAAATAATAAAAAAATTAAATTATAAAAAAAAAATTATTCCAGTCAAATATGTACCTAACAAATCAGATACAAAATGATATCCGGATCAAATAAGTCTGAATCAGATGTATAAGCCGAATTAGATCTCAATTCACACATCAAAAAGATAAAAATAAATAAATAATCCAATTCAAACAAACATGGTATGAGCTGTGAACATAACCTACATTTGTTTCCTCGTACAACCTTTTTATTCAAACTCTACACTGAGGCGGAGCCAATATCGATAGTATTAGTGGATAATAAAATCTCATTTTATAAAAGCAAGAGATAAAATATAAAAAAATTGTATAAAATTTTTATAAATATTTTTTAGGAACCAGTTGATAAGTAGAAAAAGTAATGGTCCTCAAACAGAACCACTTTTACTGCTTTTAGTTATCCAAATAGCCTCCTTGAATATTATACCTTAAAAAATACTGAATAATGTACATGAGTTTGTATAGACCACACCCCTACACACTAAAGAAGTTAGACAAATGAAATTGATGTCCCCGAATCTCCACCTAAATTCATAAGTGACATTTCAAAGCCAATAAATAGAGCATCGAGAAGATAATGTTCACAACCACAACAAAGACGAATAATTTTTCAAACTACGACAAAGACGACCTTTAATTTACTAATTTATTTAGTATTAATTAAAAGTAATATTTGTTGGTTAGCTAGATTTTGTATTTAAAGAGCTAATCATGGGAAAGGAACCTAAGTTTGGAGAAGAAAATGTTCGTACTGTGTAAGAGTTCTTTTTTTGACACATGTTGTCTTGGAGTTGATCATCAACCCAAATAATCTAAAAAAAATATAATATTAACTCAATCCAAATATCCCAAGGTAATCATTCACAATATTTTACATCCGTCCGGTGGGTGTTTGGATATCATTTTGATTTTTCTTTTTAATTTTAATTAAATCGAAAAATTGAAAAATAGTTTTGGAATACAATTTATAAAATATTTTTTTTATATAAAACAAATTATATTTGTCTTTTACCTTTAAATATACTTCTACTTCTAGTATCAAATACAGCCTCTAAGGTCAAGCAGTATGGTGAGGGAAATTAATTGTTTATAGATTTAATTTAGCTTAAAAAAAAGTACTATAAAGAAGGGAATCGCTTAGTTTGGCTCTAATCTGGTCCAAAGCTTTGGCTTGGCTAGCAAAGGATACTAAGTATTCGCCAAAAAATAAAAAATTTAGGTCCCAATATTTTTTTATATATTCTGTTTTATTACTATGGATCTAAAAATTATATTGACGGATACCTG
>JAJJMC010016105.1:7352-62956 GCA_023531435.1 Papaver californicum
ACCATTTTCCTTCATTTTTATGTATTAATCTTCAATATACATTCTTATAGATTCAATAAGGCTTATATTGGTTGGTAAGTTTAATTATTTGTGATTGTTATCATGTTCTTTCTTCGGTTTGCTTAATAAGTTTCTCTTTTGTCATTTTAAACCACAATATGTAAAATTTGAACTAATTTCATTCACTTTTATGTATTAATCTTTAGTATAAATTCTTAGAGATTCAGTAAGGTATATATTGGTTGTTAAGTCCAATTATTTGTGGTTGTTATCATGTTCTTTCTTCGTTTTGCTCAATAAGGTTCTCGTTTGTTGGTTCTAACCAAAAATTGTTAAACTCGAACCAATTTCACTCACTTTTATGTATTAATCTTTATTATAAATTCTTAGAGATTCAGTAAGCCTTATATTGGTTGTTAAGACCAATTATTTGTTGTTGTTATCATGTTCTTTCCTTGGTTTGTTCTATAAGGCTCTTCTTTCTCATTTTGAATAACCAAATATGTTTAATTTGAACAATTGTACTTCAATTTTGTGAATCTACATTCTTAGAGGCTTTTTAAGGCTTGTATTGGTCGTTTATAGTGTTTATCATATTCTTGCTTCAATTCGCTCAATAATGCACTTTTTCTCATTTCGAACCAAAATATGATAAATTTGAACAAATTTCTTTCACTTTTATGTATTAATCTTCTATATACATTCATACAGACTTGTTAAGCCTAGTATTGGTTTTTAAGTTCATTTATTTGTGGTGGTTATCATGTTCTTTCTTCGGTTTGCTCAATAAGGTTCTCTTTTGTAATTTTAAACAAACAAATGTTAAATTTGAACTATTTTCCTTCACTTTTGTGTATTAATCTTCAATATACATTCTTAGAGACTTGTTCATCCTTGTATTGGTTGCTAAGTACAATTATTTGTGGTGGTTATCATATTCTTTCTTCGGTTTGTTCAATAAGGTTCTCTTTTGTAATTTTAAACAAACAAATGTTAAATTTGAACTATTTTCCTTCACTTTTGTGTATTAATCTTCAATATACATTCTTAGAGACTTGTGAAGCCTTATATTGGTTATTAATTTCAATTATTTCTAGTGGTTATCATACTCTTGCTTCGGTTTGCTCAATTAGGTTCTCTTTTGCCATTTCGAGCCAAAAATTGTTACTTTCAACCATTTTCCTCATTTTTGTGTATTAATCTCCAATATACATTCTTAGATATTCAATAAGGCTTATATTGGTAGGTAAGTTTAATTATTTGTGATTGTTATCATGTTCTTGCTTCGGTTTGCTTAATAAGTTTCTCTTTTGTCATTTCAAACCATAATATGTAAAATTTGAACCAATTTCACTCACTTTTATTTATTAATCTTTAGTATAAATTCTTAGAGATTCAGTAAGGCTTATATTGGTTGTTAAGTCCAATTATTTGTGGTTGTTATCATGTTCTTTCCTTGGTTTGTTCTATAAGGCTCTTCTTTCTCATTTTGAATAACCAAAATATGTATAATTTGAACAATTGTACTTCACTTTTGTGTATCTATATGTAACATACATTCTTAGAGGATTTTTAAGGCTTCTATTGGTCGTTTATAGTGTTTATCATATTCTTGCTTCAATTCGCTCAATAATGCACTTTTTTTCATTTAGAACCAAAATATGATAAACTTGAACAAATTTATTTCACTTTTATGTATTAATCTCCAATATACATTCTTAGTGACTTGTTAATCCTAGTATTGGTTGTTAAGTTCATTTATTTGTGGTGGTTAACATGTTCTTTCTTCGGTTTGTTCAATAAGGTTCTCTTTTGCAATTTTAAACAAACAAATATTAAATTTGAACTATTTTCCTTCACTTTTGTGTATTAATCTTCAATATACATTCTTAGAGACTTGTTAAGCCTTGTAATTGTTGTTAAGTTCAATTATTTGTGGTAGTTATCATATTTTTACTTCGGTTTTCTCAAGAAGGTTATCTTTTGCCATTTCAAACCAAAAGATGTTAAGTTTGAACCAATTGAATTCACTTTTGAGTATTAATCTTTAATATACATTCTTATAGACTTGTTAAGCCTTGTATTGGTTGTTAAGTTCAATTATTTCTAGTGGTTATCATATTTTTGCTTCGGTTTACTCAATTAGGTTCTTTTTTGCCATATGGAGCCAAAAATTATTAATTTTGAACCATTTTCCTTCAATTTTGTGTATTGCTCTTCAATATATAATCTTAGAGATTCAATAAGGCTTATATTGGTTGGTAAGTTTAATTATTTGTGATTGTTATTATGTTCTTCGGTTTGCTTAATAAGGTTCTCTTTTGTCATTTCAAACCACAATATGTAAAATTTGAACCAATTTCATTCACTTTTATGTATTAATTTTTAGTATAAATTCTTAGATATTCAGTAAGCCTTATATTGGTTGTTAAGTCCAATCATTTGTTGTTGTTATCATGTTCTTGCCTTGGTTTATTCTATAGGGCTCTTCATTCGCATTTTGAATAACCAAAATATGTTTAATTTGAACAATTGTCCTTCACTTTTGTGTATCATATGTAACATACATTCTTAGAGGCTTTTTAAGGCTTGTATTGGTCGTTTATTGTGTTTATCATATTCTTGCTTCAATTCGCTCAATAATTCACTTTTTTCATTTCGAACCAAAATATGATAAATTTGAACAAATTTCTTTCACTTTTATGTATTAATCTTCAATATACGTTCTTAGAGACTTGTTAAGCCTAGTATTGGTTGTTAAGTTCATTTATTTTTGGTGGTTATCATGTTATTTCTTCAGTTTGCTCAATAAGGTTCTCTTTTGTAATTTTTAACAAACAAATGTTAAATTTGAACTATTTTCCTTCACTTTTGTGTATTAATCTTCAATATACATTCTTAGAGACTTGTTAAGCCTTGTATTAGGTTTTAATTTCAATTATTTTTGGTGGTTATCATATTATTACTTTGGTTTGCTCAAGAAGGTTCTCTTTTGCCATTTCAAACCAAAATATGTTAAGTTTGAACCAATTTCATTCACTTTTGTGTATTAATCTTTAATATACATTCTTAGTGACTTGTTAAACCTTGTATTGGTTGTTAAGTTCAATTATTTCTAGTGGTTATCATATTTTTGCTTCATTTGCTCAATTAGGTTCTCTTTTTCCATTTGAAGCCAAAAATCATTAAATTTGAACATTTTTCCTTCATTTTTGTTTATTAATCTTCAATATACATTCTTATAGATTCAATAAGGCTTATATTTGTTGGTAAGTTTAATTATTTGTGATTGTTATCATGTTCTTGCTTTGGTTTGCTTAATAAGTTTCTCTTTTGTCATTTAAAACCACAATATGTAAAATTTTAACCAATTTCATTCACTTTTATGTATTAATCTTTAGTATAAATTCTTAGAGATTCAGTAAGACTTATATTGATTGTTAAGTTCAATTATTTGTGGTTGTTATCATGTACTTGTTTCGGTTTGCTCAATAAGGTTCTCGTTTGTTGGTTCTAACCAAAATTTGTTAAACTCGAACCAATTTCATTCACTTTTATGTATTAATATTTAGTATAAATTCTTAGAGATCTATAAGGTTTATATTGGTCGTTAAGTCCAATTATTTGTGGTTGTTATCATGTTCTTGCCTTGGCTTGTTCTATAAGGCTCTTCTTTCTCATTTTGAATAACAAAAATATGTTTAATTTGGGCAATTGTACTTCACTTTTGTGTATCTATATGTAACATACATTATTATAGGCTTTTTAAGGTTTGTATTGGTCGTTTATAGTTTTTATCATATTCTTGCTTCAATTCGCTGAATAATGCACTTTTTTTCATTTTGAACGAAAATATGATAAATTTGAACAAATTTCCTTCACTTTTATGTATTAATCTTCAATATACATTCTTAGAGACTTGTTAAGCCTAGTATTGGTTGTTAAGTTCAATTATTTGTGGTGGTTATCATATTTTTACTTCGGTTTGCTCAAGAAGGTTCTCTTTTGCCATTTCAAACCAAAATATGTTAAGTTTGAACCAATTGAATTTACTTTTGTGTATTAATCTTTAATATACATTCATAGAGACTTGTTAAGCCTTGTATTGGTTATTAAGTTTAATTCTTTCTGGTGGTTATCATATTCTTGCTTCGGTTTGCTCAATTAGGTTCTCTTTTGCCATTTCGAGCCAAAAATTGTTAAATTTAAATCATTTTCCTTCATTTTTGTGTATTAATCTTCGATATACATTCTTAGAGATTAAATAAGGCTTATATTGGTTGGTAAGTTTAATTATTTGTGATTGTTATCATATTCTTCCTTCGGTTTGCTTAATATGGTTCTCTTTTGTCATTTCAAACCACAATATGTAAAATTTGAACCAATTTCATTCACTTTTATGTATTAATCTTTAGTATAAATTCTTAGAGATTCTATAAGGCTTATATTGGTTGTTAATTCCAATTATTTATGGTTGTTATCATGTTCTTGCCTTGGTTTGTTCTATAAGGCTCTTCTTTTTCATTTCTGATAACCAAAATATGTTTAATTTGAACAATTGTACTTCACTTTTGTGTATCTATATGTAACATACATTCTTAGAGGCTTTCTAAGACTTGTATTGGTCGTTTGTGGTTGTATTGGTTGTCGACACCTCTTGACCGCCTTGTCATGCTTGGCTCCACAGTGTTGTGTGATAGTACTTTATTCCAATGTTTGTAAAGGTCGGCTTGTTCTTGTGTTGTCATCGACTCTTCACTGTGAATTTTAGTCAACATTTTCTTTGATAATTTCTTACCCGCCTAAACCTATTTTCAATTAAAATGTAAAATAAGTTGGTTAAAATCATATTTTGTAACAACTTGCAAAGCATACTTTGTAACGACTTGAAAAGCATAATAAAAAGAAGAGAATCTCTTACCATAACATCAAAAAA
Organism: Papaver californicum; assembly: GCA_023531435.1. NCBI lineage: Eukaryota > Viridiplantae > Streptophyta > Magnoliopsida > Ranunculales > Papaveraceae > Papaver > Papaver californicum. The sequence goes on from JAJJMC010016105.1 coordinate 12,289, forward strand.
CTTCCCTAATAGGCATCTTCTTGGTTTCAACTCCCTTCTCTTTTGCCACCTCCTTCTCCTTTGTTGTTTCAACACAAACTTGACTTTCTCTATTTATTACTAGAAGATGAGTAATACATTGATGCCATTCCATGCATCTTTAGCCATGTTCAATTTGGTTATCATCCAACAACATTAATTTATTAGGCTCAACAAGGTAATCAGGCATATTGTTCCAGTGATCTGTCGTTAGATTTGGATCATACTTGGGGATTAAAAAAAAATCAGTGTTCTTTGTTCCCTTTCCCAACAACCTAAAGTTTTCCTTTTCCAAGGTTGGTACCGTTTGTACATAAAATAGTTGTCGGATCTTCGAGGATTGTAGATTGAGTAACATGAGACATGCGAAAACTCTTGTTGCTCTTCTACACCATCTTCAAAGGAGTACGGGTCCAACTTTACTTGTTGAACATTCACATTATCCAAGTCCTTCATCAACTTCGTCAATTGTTGCTCTTTAGACTTCTTATGCTCGTACTTGAACAAGTATTTCCCCTGTCGTAGATATCCCATTAAACCTAATCATTATTGATTGAAGCCAATTTCAATTCAGGGAAGTGGCCGAACACCCATACCAATGTGAACAAGATATAAAAAGAAAACAAATTATCCTAACAAAACAAAGTTCAGCTAGAATAGACTAAAGGTTCAGCTAGAAATAGAAATTTGGATGAGAAAAATAAAAGTTTGGCTAGATCGAAAATTATATTTCTCAACCGAACATTACTCTGTGGCTCAGAGTTTCTTATAGAACCCAAGTTCAGATACCAAAAAAAGTTCGACAATTATATTTATCAGCCGAAAAACAATTTGTGGTTCATGATTTGTTACAACTATAAGGTCCGGATATAAAATAATAAAGTTATGCTGGAAAATATAGAGTTCGGCTAGCTACAATTTAGTGTTTCGTAGTTGAACATATGTATGTTATTTATGTTTCTTACTCAAACCTTAAAAACAAAGATAGGGTTTGTCGAAAGTTGCCTGAAATAAAGTGTAATAGCCTCCAATTTGTGAAGATTTAATCCTAAAAGCTTTCCTAAGTTTGTCTTAAAGGAATGCAAGGACCGAAGGTCCCCAAGAGTACTCGTTCACCTTGTTGAAGTCCTCCAAAAGATGGAGATAATTTGTGTCCACCTTATTTCCATAAGTGTCGAGCAAGATAAAACTTCCTAGATGATACAACAAGTAAGCAGTCACAGTGTGCTTAATTTTTTCCCCGTCCATCACCAACTCGTCTTTATTTGCTTTCTTTCTTGTCCCTCCAAGTTTCTCCTTAAAAAGAAACCAACTTGATATATCTCAACTTCTTGTACTACCTTCCTTTTACATCATGGGTAAAATGTTCCATATCGGGTTCAATCTCGTTGACAACGCGTTGGAACTCCAAATTTGTCTTCGTTGTATCCTACCCCAGCGTCTTTGGATCTAATACGTAGAGATTTTCCCAATGCACGGGGTCAAGATAGCCTTCGTTAATAGATTTCCCAACCAAAGCTAGGCCCGTGATCCTGGACACATCATTAGAAGTGATTATCATCTTGCCAAATGAGAGATGCATGGTTTCCATCTCCGGATAATGTCTCTTGGAAAATGTTGATATAATGATAATATCATATCCAGAGTGTTTGCAATATGTTGCAGACCATAGTGCGGATGTTTTTACGTGCTCCACCATATCATCACACTCCTTCATCACATCCCATCCAACCGCCTTCTGGCTTCTCAAGAGTCGAACCACATTGTTATGATCCTATATAAGAAACATCACATCATATAACACCATAAGGTGTCCTATATGGAGGTAAACACAATCTTGGAGGAAGAACGTGTTTATATCTAGCTCAAGGCTTATTAGGCATCTTCCTCTCTTTAGTCTTACTTGTAGTAGGTTCTTCTTCCTCTTTTATATTATCTTTTTTATTGTTTTGTCCTTTTTCCTCAACATTTTTAACGGTTTCTCTTTCTCCAACGACCTCCTCAATAAATTCTCTTTCATTCTATTCGTTGTTTACATTTCCTCCATTCTCTAGGTTGTTTACATTTTTTCTATTCTTTTGGTTGTTTTCATCTCTTGGTAACGATTATCCTACTATGGTACCCTGTTTTTTTGTCGCTAAGTGTATTTTTTCGGGGCGTGAGAGTTCCAAGATCGTCCACTACTGCTATCTTAACTCTGTTTTTGTCAAAAAAAAAAAAAAACATTATATAATTTGATATCCATAAAAGTTTGGATAAAATATATAAAATTCGGTTAACAAAACAACAGGTTCGTCTAGGATAACACAAAGTTCGGTTAAGAACAAGTAAACGAAAGATACAAACTAATGTTTAGTTAGGAGAGTGTATTTATCGACTTGGCCGAACCTAGTGTAATGCTTACCAAGTACAAGGTTCGACTTGGAAAAAATTATCTTCCTAGCCGAACTGTTCTTCATAGATACAAGGTTCAATTACCTAGGCTCGGGATTTTAAAAAAAAATCATAGCCGAACATCACTCCGCAACTTCCATTTTTACCTTATTTTAGTGGTTACTACTCAATTTATCAATCAAAAGCGTATGAAAATTAAGGGGTTTGTCAGAAAATACCTATTAATGTACATACTGGAACAATCAGAATTTGGTTCTTGCTCTAAAGATTATTTGGACTTGAACTTGTTGTCAACTTGTTCTTCATCTTGCGGTTTATTTGCTTGATTAGCAATGGCTGGAATCCCCAAGTTCGGTACCATATCTTTATTTTTTTCTTTTATTTTATCAATAAAGAATTTGATGCTGACGAGTTTCGAATCCAGGTCATTGGTGTCATCACCCAATAACTTTACCATTGTACTACAGTAAAATCGGCGGTACCATATCTATATGACAACATTTAGTACGACTCATTTATAGATGAGATTAATCAATGATAAAATTTGTTTATGAATCAACAATTAGTCGAAGATAAGCAACGGTCATAAAATGGAAGAGAGAAGAAGAGGAAAAAAGAGTTTGAAATTCAATTCGGCTGAGTCTAGAATTTGATATCTCTTTTGTTTATGAATAAGAATTAGAATCAGGATTAGATTAGGTTATTAAGTTAAGGAGTTATTTTTTTTTTAAATCAGGTTTAGGTTAATGTAAATAAGAGTAATTAGGTTATCCCATTTAATATACCAAAATTAGGCTGGTACCCAAAATAAATCATTCTTCAAAAATGGTTCCTAAGCATCTTGGCTCTTAGCCTAACAGGGAAGTAAACTATTCCACAATCTAGCGTTCCCGAAGACTTGGGGAAATTGGAGAACTCTTGCTCAAGAATCTCAAGCTAGCCTAGAACTACAAGATTAAAAAAATAAATTAAGTTAAACTAGAGGACCAAATATAGCTTGTCCCCAAAATACAAGAGACCTCCTAATACCACAGAGATTTAAGTTACAGCAGGCTTCTCTGAATCCGAATGCAGAAAAAGTTAAAAGAAATTATCTTCATATGAACTGTTCATTCATATATCAAGAGAAACGCTCGCTTAATCTTCGTTCTTGAAAATCAGAATACTGAAACACCTTTCATTAACAAATTGGATGTAATGGAAGAAATGAATCTGTTTATTCTCATTTCACAACTGTCTATATATATTCAGATTGCTATAGTAACAAAATGAAAATCACACAGCATCCTAATGAAGATGAAGTATAGATACACACCTTAGGAGACAAATCTGGGAGACCGCCTAATAACATCCATTAGGATGAGCTTGAGGGGAATGAAGGGGAAAAAAAAACAAAAAACAAAAAACAAAAACAAAAAAAAACCTTTGCAGGTTGTGTGAAAGAATGGGAGTGTGGAGGAGAAACCATTAAAGAAAAATTACAACAACATTGCTCTTTGATTACGACTCTGAAAAGGGTGTTTTAGCCAAGCTTTTTGTCAGATCCCTTCAGATTGAGATTGAACCACTTCTTCTTGCCCGATTTATCCTTTCCATCTGAATTACCATCCTCTCCTAGGCTTTCATCTTTCGACTCCTCTGCAGGAGCTTTACTGCTACTAGTGCCACTCCCACTAGTGCCATTTGCTGGCCTGTTTACGGTGAACGAACTATGGATGCTGTCTCTCTGCTTCAGCAACTCATCAACCTGTTTTGCAGAGACAAACAATAAGATTTGAGCCAGAATTGCATATTGCAAATAACAAAATTGTTGCGTACTGCTGAAGCAACCTAGACTAAAGATGCAGTCCCCCAACAAGGCTCTCTATAGTTAAAGCAGGAAACAAATGGAGGGGAGGGGGGATATAATCATATATGCAGACAGTCATCGGAAAACTATATCAGGAAAAGTATTAGTGTTACATAGTTACTAATTATTATTGACTACTGTACCTTGCACGAAGATGATAACTATTACAGGAACCTATACAAAATTGACAAGTAAACACAAACAATGGGCCAAAAGAATAAATAAACAGAAAGACAAAATATGAAGTTTATAAACTTTCCGAGAGAGCAACAACAAAGACGGTCAAGAGTACTATCCAACACATTGACGACATTCTTCTGCATTCTATCGAGGATTTTAGTCAGCACGGCAACCTAGAACCTTGACCACGCAAGAGAAAACAGAATGCTCACTTCTTAAGAACTTGTCTTGGTAACCATGAGCTACGATCATATTCAATTTAAATGAAATGATGGAAGCTACAAACTGTACACAGTAAAATGAAAAAATATATAGTACAGCTTTTTACATACGGATTGCTTTTCCTGGGTGTATCTGTTTGTGACTTCCTGAAATCGAGCCAATGCCTATACAATAAAAGATAACAAGATTAATTACATATGTGAAAATGTGTTCATCTCTAGACCATTCAGAGAAAGTAGTAAAAGCAATAGTGCCATACTTTTCTGTATTCTGATTCAAACTGGCGTAGCTCATTTCTTTTTTTTAATATTTGAGCCTCGATCTCCTTTAATTTCTCAGTGGTATCTTCAAATGACTTGGCACAAAGAGCCTCAATGGTATATGTTGCAGTCTTGAAAAAGTTGTCTCCTGAAGAAAATTTGATCATCATCAGCAAAGAAGTGCAGAAAATTGCACCAATCTCAGAAGCAAAAGAGCTCAAGTACAAAGGGAACCAGTACAAACCATAAACTGCAAAAATGTGGGTGCCGGGTTTTAGTTCGGCAACTTCACAAGGTTGAAGGCCTTCCAACCTTTTAAAGAAAGCAGATTCAGGATCTTTTGCCATTGCTAGCTGCACACCAAAACAAGAACGAAGCCGTTAATTCTTTTCTTAGTCCCGTCTTGCAATAAAAAACGATGTGTAGAGGTCTCACATACCGCATTTACGGCTGAATCCATACGGTATACTTGAAAATGTAAGAAGTACATCCCTGTGGATGTAACTTTGCCAGTCTTCTCACTGTCTTCCTGCACAGAACAGTACCAATAATAAGCTCGTTAACGAGTTTTATAACACTAATCACCTGTAGGTTAATTTGCACCTATAACATCCTAAATGAATCACCAGTTAACCAAAAATATCTCACACTTTATTCTCATTAATACCCTTCCATCACTCCAAAAGCATCTCTCTGGCAACACTTAGTCGAGTGACGAAAAGCACAGATTGTTACCAAATAAAACTTGATTTTCAAAAAAGTAAACTAAACTACAAAAGTTACAATGAAGTGAAGAACTATTGAACTTAGTGCAACTCTGCTACTTGATGGAAACTACACTAAAATCATTATCATATCCAAATGAACAACCACCGACACGAATAAAAATGAAGATGATATTACTATTGAATAAATATTTTATTACTTTTTCAGTCAGTCTTTGGCCATATGCAGAAAGTATGAGGACACTATACAAGATGAACTAAAACTTTAATCGTTGTACACCCTACTTGTAGAATATGCAATAACTAGGGGAAATAGATGTAGAATGTTGGATTTTCAGCTTCATACATCAGAAATTTAACTTAAACACGATAATAATAATAATAATAATAATTAATGCTTTATGCTGAAGCAAATAACTCAGTACTAACATATACAACACAAAAAGACAACACTTCATGAGAATCAAAATCACATGTCTTTACAGTATCAACAGCATACATACCATATCATATCTGTAGAGACAGAAACACCATTATAAACAGCAGCAAACATAGTCGAAGATTTCTAATAAGCTTGACAGTTGGTTCTGGAATGGATTTTTACTTCTATTTCCTCTTGCTTGAATGACGGAGAAATCAGAAATTAATTTTTACACAAGAATCTAGAAGAGAGTCTTAGTCATGTTTGCCACATGTCTCTCTAACCTTTCCATCATGAGTTAGAGTTAGAGAGACACCTCATAGCTACATGGATACCTCATAATTAATTAACCTTAAGCTAAATCTATAATGCACGTTATACCATAATTACACCTTCATACAGATTCTTACTAATCCGGCTTAACTTACTTGAATCCTTAATTAAACTAATATCGATATGTTGCGTAAACCATAAAAAAGGCAACTTGAAAGACAATTCAAAAGCCTCTTTTATTCTGTCTGCATTATATTTCACAATGAACATCTATAGTATAGCGATTTCAACAGGAACTATATGATAGCAAGCTTCACATATCACAGTTCTATATTCACTCCTAAGCTTTTCAGAATCATTGATAGGTACAAAATGCACCTTAACATGAGCCACTGGCAGAAATAAATCCAAGCTTGTTAACCGCCTTATCAAAATAGCAAATAGATAATTGGCAGATCCTCAAAAGAGTATGTGCAAGTTACAAGTATAAGAGTGGAATTAATAGAAACTGAAGGGATATGCACATTCAATACTCCACTTTTCATCCTCAAATTTATCAGAATGGCAGGATTCTCAAATAAATACATGAAAATTGTAATTCTTGCAAAGGAATGTGTAGAAACTGACAGTATATGAAGGTCCCTGGCTATTGGTTAAGCTTCATTATATCCTAATTTGGATGTTTAAGGCTAGCAACAAGACTACCACCCACTAATGATTGAGAACCCTTATATTTAGCTTACTTATGACCTTACCCAAACAGCGCCGAGAACCTACGAGCTTATAAAGATATTCGACACATCCTAGTATTACTAGCAGTACATGATACCAATCCATGAGGTTCACTTAAAGCTATGCACCTCTGTGAGACCACATCCCTACCTCAAGGTTAGCCAACATTTTATGAAAACTTGAGCTACCGTTTGAGTTACACTGTTCTAATACTGTTTCCCCTACATGGACAACTATTTAGAGAATGTAAGTGAGGGATTTTCTTAGATTGAGTTAGATGGTCTGCAATTTTTTGAGCCTAGCGTCCTCTGAGTTCTGGAAAACCAAGACAACAGGCACTTCTGTGCGCCTTCAGAATTAATAGAAACAACAATCAAGTCACCAATTAGATGACAGTATAGCTGAGATCAGCAAACTACTGAGTTGTTTTCTATGTACAACCACTGCGACTAAAGATATATATCATCCTTGATCTTCGAATTAAAATTGGTTTTACTGCAAGACACAAAAGCATAAGAACAAGGTGAATTCTGTACGCACCTGTAGAGCCAAACCGTAACCTCCATTCACATCTTGTTCAAAGTATAGTAGCTGCAAAAATTCAAGCTGTAAATGAATATTTTGTCTCCTTTTTCATGGCAATTGAGATATATCATATATGATTTACACTTCGAAGGATACAGGACTAAGATGAAGTTCCAGATTACGATATGAATACGGACGCTTCAAACTCTAAAAACACAGCACCTTAAACTTGCTTTGCGCTGTTGAAGTAGCTCTAACAACGATTCCAGCCTGTGCTTGCTGCTCACTGATTGTCACACCAAAAAAGTGGGCGCATTGCTTGTCAACCTGCACCAATCGAATATGCGTAAGAAAAGAAGAAGATGAGAAAAAAGAATAACTCAAAAGAAGGAGAGAAGCATCAAATTGTACACCTTTCCGCTAACTGATGTTCCAATTGGAAGAGGTCTGACTGTAACAGTTCCATTTAGAGCATCTTCAAGAACAGTGGCAGAAACTGTCGTCTTGATAGGAACACCCAATTTGCTGAACCATGGAAATGAAAACAATTATTAATTTGAAGAAGAAAATGCCCAGAACAATGAAAAAATGACGTAAGCATCAAGCAAGCATCACCTGAATAATGCGGCAAACATTGTATTGACAGTTCCCAAGTTGGACAAGTCAATTTCCATATCCATACCATCAGTTTCTATAGCCTGAATTGATATAATTAGGAGAAGTCAAACAATCAAGAATAAATTAGAGTTTCAGCATAAATATGTCAACTTCGAGAAATTTGAAGAATTAATGCCACAATGTTGAGAAAGATTTAAGTGGATGGTACAAAAGCATGACATCATGTTGAAGACAACGAGCATACATCATGTGTCTGCAGCAACAAATTCTGAGCAAGACTTCTAAGCGGTGATCAGAACTACAACATTTGACAAGGGATTCTTAGTTCTTGCTATATATTCATCCTTCTGTCACTGATGCTACCTATAGCTAATGAGACGTTATTCTTGACCTTGCAGACTTCATACTTTATCATATATAAGTACAAATAGCAACACATTCCAGATAAGTGACCAGAACTTAGAGCATTTACAGGGGATTCGTAGTTCTCGCCATATTTTCATCCTTTCCTCACTCACAGTACCTATAGCAAATGCGACATCATTCTTGACATTGCAGACTTCATATTTCATCTAGCACCAATCAACTGCTTGAATAAATATTCAATTCTAGAAGATGACAAGACACAGGACAATATTTCAGCAACTTCCATTTATGACGATTGATTTGTAGATTAGCCATAAGAAATCTATGAATCAGTTTCGGTTACTCATCCCAAGACTAAAGCTACCAAGAAACTGTTGAGATTCTTTTCACACTAAGACTCCAAACAATTAGGAGAATGTAGTATATTCAATTCACTACCACAAGTTGTAGAGTATACGGTGAATATATACGCCAAAAAATATAAAACCCTAAACAATGACAGTGCCGCAACTACGCATGCAATCGATGAAAGAGAGAGAGAGAGAGAGACCTCGAATCCCGCGGTATCATATTGCCTTCTTTTCTCTGGATCAGATAAGATGCTATAAGAATATGCAACCTCTTTGAAAAGTTCCGAAGCTTCAGGATTATTGGCATTTTTATCAGGATGATACCTGATCAGAGTTTGAATATAAAACAGTTAGAGTATGTAGGTTGATAAATATACAGAGTACATAATCAGACCAGAAAAATGTGGATCCAATAACATACAATACACAACATTGACACATACTTACAAAACGAATATTAAAATGGCCACTATGGATCAAAACTACAAAACAACAAATAGGCCTTTAAACAGCGACAAACTATAAATCAATGTGTAGTTATGTATGATACAACTGCTCTTGACTATTGTTTTCTTAAAAATATTTACGAAGGCATTTCTGGTTGGTTGCAACTTACTATCCTATTGTCTGTTAGTTGCAATTTATTAACAACTTAAGTAATTAGCAACAACGTCACCTCGGCATACTTGTTATTCCTTGTTTGTAGATATGAAAGAATAAAAAATGAATAATATCGAGTAATTTTGGGCATCTAATAGCAACAATGTAAGGGTGGTAAAAAATTATACACTTTGCTTGGTTAAGGGAACCCACCGGAGCCATTATCTGGACACTCAATTGAATATTCTGTATGACCAACTTATGTCATTTGTATTAACCTAGGGCGTCGACAAAATGTATCATAAGCTCTGCCCAATCTGACTACCGAATCCCTATGTGCATAGACAGTTCCTGACAAGAACAGAAATCTGTTGAACCAAACAAGACAAATCAACTTTGTGGAATTAAGATTTTTGATTCCTAGGAATCCAATTCCCTCCAAAATAATAGATTTCCATTGCACTAGTCCAATAATGCAATGGAATTGGATTCCATGGTAAAAACAAAAGTAATTGAATTACCTCAACCAAACGTTAATTTGTTGGATTTGAATTCAATTCCTTCGAATCCAATTCCAAGAATTGGATTAACCCATAATTGAATTCCTAGGATTCCAATTCTTCCAACCAAACAAGGTGTAGTGATAAACTCCACAGTGTAGCACCCATAAAACCTTTCCCAAACATTCTGATTTAGAAACATCCAATAGTTCTTCCTGAGAAAAACTGATTAAGGTGAGGACTAACTAAACTCATACCTATACTTAACTGAGCTTTGTAAGTAAGCATAGGTCATAACTATATCTAGAACTGAATTCAATCAAAGAGAAGTCTACACTAAGCGCACATAATTCAAAGTTACAGAATAAATAAAATTTGCCACGAACTAAAACAGTAGAATTTGTTTAGAGTAAGTTAAAACGAACTTACTTTAGAGCAAGCTTTCTGTAAGCTGTTTTAATCTCCTGATCGGAAGAATCCCTTGAAACGCTTAAAACTTCATAAGGATCTCGACGCAGAGCAGGCATAGAAGTACCCTCGATCTTTGAACCCATCTTTCTTGACTTGTCTTTCTATCTTCTTCTCTATCTCTCTGAATGCTTACTTGTTTATTTCTATCTCCTCTCAAAATCAAAACCTCCCATTCATAAAGGTTCAATCTTTTCAAGTTTCAAAAGCTCGTATCCCCAAATCTACTACCATATTTCACCCGAAAAAAGAAAGAAAATCAATACCAGAATCAGAAACTAAGAAACCCTAAAAATCTGACGAAGCTAGATCAAGAATTACTTCTCTGATGGTGAAACGAATCAATACTATTACGGATTACGGTTCAGAACGGGATCTCAGTTCGACCAAAACTAATGGAAAATAAACTAGGGTGTTTTTCTTAGCACATAAGATATATTCCTATTCCTTCCTTCCGTTACATAAAAGTTCATGTATTTCAAGTTTCTAATTTTTAAAGAAATGAAAAGAGAAAAATATTTATCTTACAAAAAAAAAGAAAAAATCCCATCCGACGGTCTTGAATACGCTGTTTTAGAAACAAATCATGACTAAAAAACTTCCATTTGTATGCTCATATTCTATATAAACAGAATATTGAAAGTTCATACAAGAAAAACTCTAATATTTATGTAGATATATATATATATATATATATATATATATTTGTAGAGAGATTACATGATAAGGAAAGAATACGCCCTAGCCTTTAATAAGATTTGTATCTTTAATCTCTGAAGAACTAAATAGATATATAGACTGTATATTTTTAGTACGGGACCAGAAATAAATTTATGATTTTCATCTTTAGCAAAACCCATCATCAATATTAAATTCCCTGCTTAGTACAAATTAGTAATGTTTTGTGGTAAACATAGAGATGGTGATAGACAAGACAAAATATAAAAATTAGAGGGTTACCTATATAATAAATGAGTCGGTCATAGGGTAGAACCAACAACCTTTTCTTTTATAGTTTTGCAATGCAAAATTCGGCGGTAGTGTTTTAACAGAAGAGTCTGACTCTTATTAACTTAGATTTAAATTCTTCGGAATAAGTCTACGTTGAATTCCCAGATACTTAAAACTTAGGGTCTCGCCTCTCGCTATATTATATATGTATGAACAGACCATCTTATTCATCTTCATATGAAATTTAGGGTTTTATTTTCAGTAGCGGAAGCATTAATCATCATATCATATAACACCATGTATGGTAACAATGATTCCTCTGCGAGTCAAGGTGGACCTTTCCCTAATCTTGGGTATTAAGCTTGGCAATTCGATTTTTTTTAGGAATTGATTTTTTGTTATCATGATGATTGCTCAAACTTCATTGCAGATGGGTCTAGATGTATAGTCTCCATAAAATTTAAGAGTTAAGTCTGCTATAGCTGGTAATACTCTTTCAGGCATCACAGACCCGCTCGATCACTTGCCATGAATAAAGCATTAATGAGTTCCCATATTCTCTTAATCGTAAGAATTATTTTAATTAAGAAAATTTATGAATTTTGAGACAAGTTTATATGTCTTGATGACATAGCAGGATGGTGTTAACATGGACACATTCAGAGGAAAAAGAAAAGTTAGAGAACTCGTGATGGTTGTTGATGATGATGACGACGTTGATGTTGTGGTTGATGGTGCTAACGCTCCTCCTCCCCTCATTGGTGGTAGTGCTCACGCTAACTTATCATTGGACTTTGCAAATGCCGATCATGGAATTGCGATATCTGAATATCCTAACGCTTGCCTCCCTTTGAAACTCACATGAAATCTTATCTCGGAAGCACTAAATCTTGGGGGTTATGTCGTACCCGAGTTTTATTTTTCTCTTTACACCAGGATATGGAAGAAATATGACCATACTGCCACTACGGGGCTGGTGAAGGATTTTTTTCCTACTATGGTGACTACCGTTGCTGGTCTTCTACCGATGATAGAAGAGATGGATGAAGCGTCCCTGCTTAACATCACCAACTTAGAGGTGCATAATTGGGACAATATTATCCAACTATGAACTTCTTAGGTTTAATATAGGGTGGTTCTACCAATAACTTGATGTTATCAAGGTGGGTCGTGCATCTATTGTTGCCAACATAATTTCATCTTCAAAGCCATCCTGGAGAAAAGAAAGCATTAGCGAAAAAATCAGCAAGGGTAGAAAAGATGGTTGAGGATCTGAAGACTAGAACTGAAAAATTCCAAAAAAAGATGAAAACGCTTTACAAGAGGGACTCCCCTTTGCTGGAAGGCTTGCTATAGGATACAAATCTAAAATTATCATTTTAATATTTTTGTAATTTTGAATAAGTAGGTAATTTGAATGAATGAATATGACTGGCGTCGGGAATGGCCGGTACTGAAGATTTGTTTTTCTTATGCATTTTTTTTCTTGACTTAATGAAATTGGTTTCGAATATCAAATAATAAAAACATCTTGTACTTGACTTTGGAGGAATTAAATTTATATTAACTTAACTAATTTAAAGAAAATATTAAAAAACCTAAGCACAGTAAGCTCTGAGCTACTTGCCATTGATTATCGTCCCTACTACTTCTCCATTCATAGCAACAATATTATAATACCCACTGGCTACTTCTTTAGATATCACGTAAGGACCTTCCTATTCGATGAGAACTTTGGAGCAGACGTGTCTTGCTGAATTGTTTAGCGGTCTTTAATACCAGATCTCCCACTTGGAAGGCTTTGGGACATACAACCTTGTCATATGCTTTAGAGACTCCAAGTTTATAGGTCTCAGCGTATCTCTCCGCTTTGGCTCGTCTGGAATAAAAAACGTCCAACTCTGCCACTCTATAATTGGAAATCTCACCTTCATTCCATCTACCTCCACTTGTTGCTGCTATCCTGGCTTATAAAACTTCAATCTCTGCTGGGAGGATGGTGCCAGCGTCGTAGATAAGTGAGTAACGTAAGGTTCCTGTAGAACTCGTTGGTGAAATTCGATATGCCAACGCCATGGGTAATTGCACGTGCCAAGTTCTGGGGTTATCATGTACTGTACGACTGAGGATCCAGAGCAGGTTCTTGTTAGTGCTCTCTACTTGTCCATTTCCTTTAGGATAATAGGGAGTGGAAAATATTTGTTTAACACCATTCCGGTGGAGAAAATCCCTTACATATTTGTTATCCAAGGGAGTTCTATTGTTTGTAACGATGTGCTTAGGGGCACCAAATCTGCATATAATGTGTTATTTAATGAATACGACGACTGTTGTTTCAATCGTACTTCTGAGAGGTATGGCTTCAAATCACTTGGTGAAGTACTATACGGCAGTGATAATGTACTCATGTTGTTTTGACGATGTTTGGTTAATTTTACCGATAAGATCCAGTCCCCAGCTGTAGAAGGGTCAAGGGTTACTCATTGAGTGTAGTGGAAGACAAAGAGAGTGAATAAGCTTCATGTGAATCTGGCACTTATGATATTTATGGAAAAATAGGGTTGTATCATCCTCCATGGTAATAGTATTTCTCGTGAATTTGAAGAAATAATTTCTTCTTCCCTTGGTGTCCTCTCTCATGCATCTCTCTCAACACAATGGGAATCTCAGACTCCGCCAAACATCATAGAAAGTTCCCTTCAAAACTTTTGTGATACAAAATTTCTTCGTGAAATACAAAACTCTTAGCCTTCGGAGTCAATTGGGTTGCTTCTCGTCTTCCTGGCGGCAGGATGTTGTCAAGGAGGTATTGGATATAAGGATTCCTCCAGTCTCCAGCATGGTGTATTATCAAAGATTTTAAATAGTGATAAAGGGCTTGGAAGTTGAAGCAAGATCCTTGTAGCGCCCAAGATTGTGTCTTCATGGTAATCAAGTAGTATTCTAGACGTTATAGTTGCCAATAAATTATTTTTATTGTAGTAGGAGCAAAATCCTTGTAATGCCCGAGATTGTGTCTCCATGGTAGGCCAGTAGTATCCTAAAAGTTGTAGTTGCCCGTAGAGTGTCACTACTAACATCTGCCCACACATCTCACACATTTGAGATGTTGCTGCGTTTCATTATCTCATTGAAATCTTGATAACAATCCGTTCGAGTTTTGGTAGTAGAAAGCTTCATGAAGCATAAATAAGTTCTTCGAATATTTTAGACCAATTTTCTTTTGGGAATTAAACTTTTGAGTTCATGTATGGTGTCCTCCAATCATTTGCTTGAACATCTTCAGGTTGTGCCAGTCAAGTTGATGATATAATACGTCTTTGTACACTAAGAGTCTTCTCCGGACCCTCGAACTATAATACGGAAACTAAAGTTTATATGCAATCGACATGTTTGTTGTTGGTACGTCCGGGGTGAACTATCACTTCTTCGGCAAAATGAGTCAATAAATTTTGTGTTTCAGCTCTGTACGGAGCTAGGGTTACTTCTTTAAGAGAGTATATTCCAGACATCTGATTCACCAACAATTTGGAATCACCTCTGATTTATAGATTCATTGCTCTTGCTTGTTTAGCTAATGATAATCCTAATAAGAAGGCCTCATACTCTACCGAGTTATTAGTGTACTTGAAATCTAGTTTGAATGAATGTGAGAAATTTTTACCCCGTTCGAGACAATATCACTACACCAGCTCCTCCAATGTTGTTCCTGGGAGTAGCATAACCATCATAGTATAACAACCATATTTTTTCCTTTATTAGAGAAGTCTTTGGAAATTCTCTGGGTATATCTTCGTGTAACATGGTAGCATCCCCTCCTGAAAAAAGTGCAAGCAGATCTTCTACTGCCTGTCCCTTTATTGCTTTTGGGAGACACATGTTATGTCAAACTCTGACATCTGGAGTAACCATTTAGCAGGTCTACCTATTAGGGCCGACTTTGATAACAAGAATATTACAGGATCAGCTTTAACAATCAACACAACTCTATTTAATATCAAGTAATGTTTGAACTTCTTGATGGAATGAACCAAAGATATATATGCCTTCTCGACTTTGGATATCTAAGATCAACGTCTCTCAACATACGACTAAGGTAGTAGATTGGACACTCGACTCTTGCATCATCTTCACCCACCCACCAACCACCACCATCTTTTACTACTCCATATCCATTACACAACCGGGTAAACAACACATATTTAACATACGATACATGGCTTCAAATCTTTCCTTATTTTCCTTTGAAACTCATTTTTAAGTTCAAATGCGTCTCAAACGTATGAATTTTTCATCTCTCTAGTCCTAATTTTCATCTCTCATGGATGTTAATTAACATCTTCAAACAAAAATCTTTAAGAAAGTTTTAATTGCATATCTTGATGATTCTCATTCCCATTTTATATCTAATCACAATGGATTTTCTTTTAAATTCTTACCAAATCCAAAGAATAGTTACAGTATTGTATACTTTTTAGGATCAAGTAATGGTTTGGTTCTATGTTATAGAAATACAACTCATTTTGTATGTAATCCACTAACTAAAAAATAGGTTGAACTTCCTCATACACTACATTAATTTAATATGGAAAGACTTACAAATCTAACTGGTTTCGAATGCGAGTGCACAAGATAAGGTTGTGCGTATACCGCTGAGGGAACGAGAATCAAAAAAATTTAACAATCTAGTAGATATATTATTTGCTGCTACAAGTAACAGCAGTGCAACACAAACCTAGTTAGCATCGAGTAGTAGTCTACACACACCTTGTACTATGATAGAAAAATGTCCAGGCTTTATGTTTGGGTTGGAAAGTACCTACACGCCAGTAAATTTGGTGTAAGGTCTTCACCAAGATTAGAGCATTTCCAATGGTGTTTGGGTAGGATTGAAAATGCTCATCCAGTCAAGTAGATGGACTAAGTAGAGAAGGGAAAAATAAGACAAACTAAAGTGGTAATAGTCATAGTCAAAGTTAATTTGACTTTTGTAGGTGGTAAATAAGAAAAATTAAAATTGAAAAGTATATTGATTTTAAAAATTGTTAGGAGATGGGAAATAGGAAAAGTGGGAGTTGGAAATAGGAAAAACCTTGAAACTTTTAGGTTCTTGAGTACTAGATATAACACTTAGAAATGCATAATGTGAAGGACCTAAATGTGCCTGCATAGGATATGCAGCGGAGTGATAAGTGAAAAATCTTTAAATTTTTCTGGAGCTTTATTTTCTCAATTTGATGTCCTTACGAATGTTACCACAGTATCTTCTATTATTGTAGGTTCAGCGGAATGTTCAGGCATATTTTTTGGAGCCATCAGTAATATCATTTTCTATAACTAAATTATGAATTACTTCATTATGTGGAGCCAACAATTCTACCATGACATCTTTGTTTGTTTGGATATCTTTTGCAGTAGATAGCTTGTCACTAATAATCAGAACTGGTGTCAAATCATCCAAAGACCCCCTACCCCCCGGGACAACTTCCATATTCACACTGAAAATAAGTCGTGGTTTCGTCAAACACAACACCACGAGAAATTATAATTTTTTGACTAGTCGTATTATAACACATGTACCCCTTTTTAGTAGAAGAATATCCGAAAAACACACATGTGATAGCTCGTGAATCAAGTTTTTCATAGTCTTTTGCCTCTAAATGCACATAACATAAATAACGAAATATTCAAAGATGAGAAATATCAGGCTTGTGATTGTTTAATACCTCTAATGGAGACCGAAACTCAAGAATACGACTCGGAAGACGATTGATTAAGTATGTGGCTGTCAAGGACCCTTGCGACCAATATTTATTGGGAACCTTCATTTGAATCATAAGAGCATGAGGAGTTTCCAGAATGTGTCTAAGTTTTTGTTCGACAACACCATTTTGTAATGATGTACCCTCACAATTAGTTTGATGAATAATGCCATGAAGATAACCTGGTAAAAATCCTTTGACAAGCTCGATACCATAATCTGAATCTACATTTTTTGACTTTAATATCAAACTGATTACTTATCATAAGATGAAATTCTTCAAAAACTTATGAAACTTCATTTTTAGATTTAAGTAAGTATATCCATGTAGCACAAGACCAATCATCTATAAATATAACAAAATATTTGTATCCATCATACGAATCAATTGGAGCAGAACCCCATAACTCTGAATGAATTAATTCAAAATCCATAGTAGATTGAGACACAAAATTAGGATGGTAACCGAGATTGTTTAGAAAATTGACAAACATCACAAACTTGTGACTCGACAGAAATTGAAGTAAAAATATTAGACAAAATACCGCTGGTAGGATGTCCAAGTCGTTTATAAAACTTTGATTAGAGCTTTCGGTTAGACACGCACGCCTTATCACTGGGACTTAACAAATAGAGTCCATGGGAATATATGCCTTTACCAATCGTCTTCTTCGCCTTTCGATCCTGAAAAATGACCGAAGTAGAGGTAGTTTAACATCACAATTCAAAAAATTAGTGATTTTTCCTATAGATAATAATTGAGTAGGAAAAGATGGATCAAAAAGTGCATCAGAAGGTGGACAATGAGAAAATAAGTTAACTTGCCCACTTACTAGCACAAGAACAATAGTTCCATTGGTAACAGAAACATCTTTATGAGAACTAGGGATAAAATAATAAACCGACGAAGAAGAATTAACCATATGATATGTTGTTCCTGAGTCGATAATCCAAGTACGAAATTTGAAAGAAGTCGAGATGAAAAAAACGAGTAAATTACCTTAAGCATATGTGGACTTTTGATCCGATTTATTACCCAACTGTTGGAAATATTCTTTCAATTGATTCATGGAAAATGAAGTATATCAGTCACCGCAGATCAGGCCGACAATCTTATTCTTTTCGAAATCAGCTTTAAAATTAGGATAAATCTCTCAACATCGATCCTTCGTATGCCAGATTTATTAGAATGATCACAATGAAAAGTTTCACGCT
The DNA here is from genome assembly GCA_023531435.1 of Papaver californicum. NCBI lineage: Eukaryota > Viridiplantae > Streptophyta > Magnoliopsida > Ranunculales > Papaveraceae > Papaver > Papaver californicum. The sequence continues at coordinate 30,717 of JAJJMC010016105.1, forward strand.
TACTCTTACCACAATTTTATTTTTCTTTCTCTACCCCAAACAATTTTCTCTTATCATCTTTTTGGTAAAAAAACACTAGATTAAGTTGCATTTAGACTTGATATCCCTTTAGAAATATGATTAATGATCTTTTTTCGTGTTTCTTCGCGTTGTACAGTTGCACAAATACTAGACAATCTTGGTAATTCAGCACTCATGAGAATATTGTTTCTAAGAGATTCATATTCTGGTTAAAGGCTACTAAGCACATCAAAGATTTTATCTTCTTCAACCCTTTTAAAAACTTTTGAAAGGGTTTCTGAGTATGTTGTATGAGGACGATAGGAATCAAGTTCATCCCACTTTTTATTTAAGTACCCATAATGTTCTGCAAAAGTTTTTCCACATGTTCATCTTCAGCAATTTCACGTTTAAGTTCAAACACACGAGCGATATTATTTTGTAAACCAAAAAGACTAACAATATAACTCCATAAATCATTCGTTAATTCAGATAAATGAATAAATTATGCAATATGTGGCTCCATCGACTGAAGAAGCCATGTTCTAAGGAGTTGATCATCAACAATCCAATCTTCATATTTTGGATCTTTCGAATCTGGCAAACACCTTGCTCACTTATATATCCAGATTTTCTTGGGGCAAAATATGAAGATTGGATTGTTGCTCCTCCCCTCCCAAGAACAAGAATAACATCCCTTGACCAACTTATATAATTTACACCGTTCAAGAGAACATAAGTTAACCTAAAACTAACATAATTTTCAGATTGTACCATTATCAAAAAATACAAAAAGAAAATAATGAATCAAGAACCAATCATTTGACTTAAGAATAATGGCCAGGATCTTTAGAGATCCTCTGATACCATCTGGTAGGTTAGAAGAAGAAAACTTAACACAATAATTACGTGGTTCGACAGTAGCCTTCGTCCACGAGAGAAGAAAGAGATTAGTTTTTCTTATTATGCATCAATGGAGGTTGCAGGTCTTATATATATACACCATATATATCAATAATAAAGGTACTAAAGACAATATATGCAATATATATTCTTACTGTAAGTATCAACCCATATATATAAGTAAAATTTAATCTAGTATTTCTTCTCCATTCAACAAAATCATTTGCATAGTTTGGTTAGTAGTCAAGGAGATATGATCATTTGAATGATGCGTCTCGAATCTTAAAAATAGATTGGACGTTTGCTAAGAGATATGTGTGGTGTATGTAAATGCAATATTTCACGTAAGGATAGGTGTACATATTGATATTAAACATAGGTCATAGGGATGGTTGTATATGTTGATATTACATATAGGGCTTGTTGCATTAAATGAACTTAATCTTCTCCAGAACTCAAGAACCCCAATCCATTTTTCCCCCATAACCTCTTAGAACTCCTAAAAAAAAATTCATTGATTATAAACTTCAAAAACCTTCCCTATATAACAATCTTATGATCATAAACATTATAATCATCTATAAATTCACAACAAAATTTTCTCATTTCTCAAATAAAATAAAAAAAAATTCCTTCTTTTATGGTTGATGTTAGATGAATTTTTTGGGTTTGATCTTATTCGATTCCAATATTGTGTTTGATATTGACCGAAGTAATTTTGGATCAAGAAATTAATTAATGATAATTATAAAGATTTGATCCACATAAATAAATTGGGTTTTGTTGGTCAACACAGATGGACAAAATCATGCAAGCTGCCAATAGAATTTCCTTTACTTAAGAAGCCTGATATAGGGGCTCCAAATCCTGGAGGGGCTCCTATAGTAAGACGAAATAGAGACATTTTGAAGTAAAACTCAAAAACCCCTTATCCATAATATTTTCACAATGCCTAAACCACCCCTGATTAGTTAATCTTAATTACACTAATTAATTAATAAATTAAGCTAATCATGATTAATTAAACATAATCTTTTACTTAATCAAATGATTTGATTTTTTTTTCTTTTGAATTTGTGTTTGGTGGGAAGAAAAACTAGATGAAATTTAAGAAAATTTTGTTTTTTTTAAACCCTAGATTTTGATTCAATAAACCATAGTAGCATTGAGTATACCTCTAACTTATACTCTTGATCTTTTTATGGCTCAAATTTGATGAAATCACGATTTGAAAGATTGATTTTTTGTTGTTCAGAGAAACTTACGGTTGGGTTTCATGTCGAACCCAACTGTAACACCAAGAACACCCCAGATATACGGTGGGGTTTTCAACCAGACCCAACCGTAAGTTGAAGAAAATGAAGAACACCATTTTTTCCAATAGTTACGGTTGGGTTTTCAACCAGAACCCACCGAAAGTAGAAGAAAAATGATGAACACCATTTTTCCCATAGTTACGTTTGGGTTTTAAGGCAAAACCCAACCGTAACACATCCTTTTGAGCATTGATTTTTTTGGTTAAATTTGAGTTTTAAAATCAAATTTTGAAATAATTCAATCATTTTAACTAGATTGAAGGTAAATTGGGTCATTCAAGCAAAGAAAAACCGAAAAACACACAAATTAGATAATCCAAATTTGTGTTATCCAGTAGAATTTACGGTTGGATTTTGGCTTATAACCCAATCGTAACATATTCTGTTAATTTTTGTTACAATTTCAACACAGAGTTACGGTTGGGTTTTGCCTTAAAACCCAACCGTAAACAAGTTGTGGTGTTTGTACAAATTATTATACGGTTGGGTTTAGTAATCGGAACCAACCGTAAAACTTTCACTAAGCATTTCAGCATGATTTACGGTTGAGTTTGAGTCCAAACCCAACCGTAAATTCTCATGTTAATTTTTTTTTTTTTATTATTTTCAATATACTCCAAATTGGGTTTAAAACACACCTTTTTAACTTACTCATTCTATTGTAATAGATTTAAAGTAGTACATTAAAGGAAAAAACAAAGGAAACGAAATACAATAGATCATTGGATGATTACACTTAAACACTTATGCGATAATCAAGCACCCGACTTGTTTCCATAATACGATAGCAATCTGTATGCTTGAACTCCTCCCCATGTTTGATTCTATATTGCTCCATAGCCAACACATGCTGAAAAAAACAAATCAATTATAAGTTTGAATTTTTGAAATCTCTTTTTAATGAACGATTTATTAATCGACAAACTTACTCTTTCCACACCGTTCTCGTCGGGATGTGCTTCGAATCTCATTTGCATTTCTAGTTTTAAGTTATTCATTTGTTGATACAACACCTCAAACCGTCTCTTGATGGCTCTCCACGTCCTATGATTTTCATTCCCCTCTAATGCCGCAAACATTCGAAATACACGCTTCCACCAAGGATCAGTATCTTGATCCTCATGCCAATCTTCTTGTGAAACAGCGTTGTTATTGTTGTTATAGAAGGCTCTATCGTAAGCATGCTCTACCGTCGTATGCCACGCTCGAAAAATTGTAACATCTTCATCATTCGTGTATGTAGTTAGTGGTTGAAAGGGTATGGTGAGAATGAGTTGGAAAGTCTAGTATTATAATGAGAATGAAAGGGATGGAGAATAATGAGAAAGTGACAAGGAAAGGTTTCCTTTTATATCCAAAAAATACCCAACGGCTAGATTTTCAAATAAAAAATCCGTTGGAATTGTCTACTTTGAGGAGACACAAATTCTGACAGTTTTGAGAATCCAGTAGAATTTACGCTTGGGTTCCGGCTTAAAACCCAACCGTAAGTTCTAGTGTTAGTTTTAGTACATATTTCATCATATAGTTACGGTTGGGTTTTGCCTTGAAACCCAACCGTAAGCTAGTTGTGGTGTTTGTACAATTTATTTTACGGTTGGGTTTAGTAATTGAACCCAACCGTAAAATTGAGTTTTTTAGTAGGAACTGTAGTTACGGTTGGGTTGAGTCATCGAACCCAACCGTAAGTTGTAGTGTTAATTTTAGTGCATATTTCATCATATAGTTACGGTTGGGTTTTGCCTTGAAACCCAACCGTAAGCTAGTTGTGGTGTTTGTACAATTTATTTTACGGTTGGGTTTGGTAATCGAACCCAACCGTAAATTTGAGTTTTTTTAGTAGGAATTGTAGTTACGGTTGGGTTGAGTCATCGAATCCAACCATAAGAAGGAGTTTTTAAGAGAAAATTAGTTATGTTTGGGTTTAGTTCATTTTCTTATCAAATACCAGAGTTGTTAAAAACCTTATTTTTAACATTAAAGGAAGAACTAAAGGAAACGAAATACAGTAGATCATTAGATGATTACACTTAAACACTTAAACACTTAATCATAACGACGAAACTCGAGATAGAAACTTTGTTCCAAGATACGATGGCAATCCTTATGCGTAAACTCCTTCCCATATTTGATTTTATACTGCGCCCTAGCCATCACATGCTGAAAAAAATAAATCAATTATAAGTTTGATTTTTTTTAAACTCTTTTTAACGAACGATTTATTAATTGACACACTTACTCTTTCCACATTGGGTTTGTCGGGAAATGCTTCAACTCTCATTTTCATTTCCAGTTTTAAGTTTTCCATTTCTTCATACAACGCCTCAAAGCGTCTCTTGATGGTTCTCCACGTCCTCCGATATCCATTCCCCTATAATGCCACAAACATTTCAAACACACGCTCCCACCAAGAATCGTCTTCCTGACCGTCCATCCAATTTTCAGCTCTAACAACGTTGTTATTGTTGTTATAGAAGGCTCTCTCATAAGCGTGCTCTATCATCATAAGCCACCCTCGAACAATTGCAACATCTTCATCATTCGTGTATCGAACCATTTTTAATGATTGAAAGGGTATGGTGAGAATGAGTTGGAAAGTCTAGAATTATAATGAGAATGAAAGGGATAGAGAATAATGAGAAAGTGACAAGGAAAGGTTTCCTTTTATAGCGAAAAAATACCCAACGACTAGATTTTCAAATAAAAAATCAGTTGGAATTGTCTATTTTTGTCACTATTCAGGGATTATTTACGGTTGGGTTATCCAGAATACTCAACCGTAAAATCCAAATTAAGTTTACAGTTTCAACTTGCACTTACGTTTGGGTTTTGCCATAAAAACCCAACCGTAATCAATCCCTTGGAGCATTGATTTTGAAGGTCAAATTTGGGTTTCCAAATTAAAAATTTGAACTTATTCAATCATTTTAACTAGATTGAAGGTAAATTGGGTCATTCAAACAAAGAAAAATCGAAAAACCCACAAATTAGAGAATCCAATTTTAAGTTATCCAGTAGAATTTACGGTTGGGTTTTGGCTTAGAACCCAACAGTAAATTCTAGTGATAGTTTTAGTGCATACGCTTTTACGGTTGGGTTTTGTAATGAAACCCAACCGTAATAAATATGTGGTTTTAGTGCAAATTATATTACGGTTGGGTTTTGGCTTAGAACCCAACCGTAAATTCTAGTGTTAGTTTTAGTGCATACGCTTTTACGGTTGGGTTTTATAATGAAACTCAACCGTAACAAATATGTGGTTTTAGTGCAAATTATATTACGGTTGGGTTTAATAATCGAACCCAACCGTAAATATTAGTTTTTTAGTGGAAATGTAGTTACGGTTGGGTTGAGTCATCGAACCCAACCGTAAATGATCATCTTCATCTCCTATATTCTTCATTTTTTATGCATAAATCAGTCTTGTATTTGTTTTTTGTTGGTGGGAAAAGTAGAAGAAAGATAAGAGAGTTTTAACCCAAAATTTTGAAAAACCCAAAATGAGTGATTCTAGTGGCAAATTTTTGGAGGGTGAATCCTTGTATGATTGCCAAACTAAATTCTACATACCCATTGAGGGAGACCCAACTATGTATGATTATTTGGATGGTAGAGAGGTTTTAAGTGAAAGTTGTGATGCTGAAACTCAACCAAATGGAGAAAGTAGTCATCAAAGTGAAGATTCAACTGCTGAGAGTAGTCAGGTATACCTCTAACTTAAACTCTTTGTCATTTTTTGCTGATATTTGATGAAATGAGGTACATAATAATGAGTTTTTTTTGTGACTCCGCCATGTTTACGGTTGGGTTGTCTTGAGAAACCCAACCGTAACTGTACATTTGATGGATGAAAAGTACACTTTCACAGTTTTACGGTTGGGTGTTTACCATAAACCCAACCGTAACTCATTACGTGCATGGGTATTTATTGCACTAGTTACGGTTGGGTTTGACTCTTTAACCCAACCGTAAAATTGTTTGACATTTTTTTGTTGTATTACGGTTGGGTCCGTCGCTTCTACGGTTGGGTCTGACGCTTCTACGGTTGGGTTTTTTTTGTTGCGTAACGCCCTGATCTTTTTTGTTCAGCTCGCGGTTGTACCTCAACCAATGTATGATCAGCCTCCTCCAAATGATATTGAAACTAGAGATACTACGGATCACTATTTGAACGACCTGGTAGGTTATAGATAATTTGTTAATCCCTTTCGACAATATAGCTAATGCCATTTTTTTTCTCTTAACTTTCTGTTCTTGGACCATGTAGACATGGGATAAAAAAGATGATGCAAAGAAGTGGGGTACAGAACATGGGAAACTCATCATGTGTGTGATTGTTTGTAACAACCAACAAAAACACAACCGCTTTCAAATGGTTTGTGAGTGTAGTGGACAATATACAAGACATGCGAAGAAGGGTACTGAGTATGTACCAAAGACGAAGATCAAGCGAAAAACTTTCACTAAGAAGACGGGATGTCCTTTCAAGCTTCAATTTCGTACCAACAACGAGAATAAGTGGTTCTTGTATACAGTTGTATGCGGTCGTCACAACCACCTACCACCAGAGACTTTGTTAACGCATCCTTCTACGGCACGGCTCACCGAGGAAGAAAAGCTCATCGTAGACGATATGACGGATAAACGTTTGAAACCCAGTGATATACTCGGGCACTTGAAGAAAATAAACTCAAATAATATGTCTACGTTGGAGACAATCTACAACGCCAAAGCCAAGTTGAAGCGTGAGAAATGGGAAGAAAGGGACCCGATCCAACAACTTTTGTACTTGGGGGAGACGAAAAACTACACCATGTTTCACGAAGAAGATGAGAATAAAGAAATTAAGCATATTATATTGGCTCATCCCGAGTTTATAAAGTTAGCACGGTGCTCCCATCAAGTGCTTATGATGGATTGCACATAAAAAACTCACAAGTATGAGCTCCCGGTTTTGAATATTGTAGGCCAAACTTCTACCAAGTCCCCGTTTAGTGTTGCCTTTTGCTTCTTGAGAAACGAGCTCGAAGAAAGCTATGTGTGGGCATTGGAACAAATTAAATTATTCTACGTTGAAGGATATACCCCTAAGGTAATTATCACAGACAAAGAACAAGGCTTGATGAATGCCATTGCAAGGGTATTCCCAAATGCTCATCATCTTCTTTGCACGTTCCACTTGTGGAACAATATTCAAACCAAGTGCAAAACGATTATTCGGCCAACAAAGAAAAGCGAGATGGACAGAATTAAGAAATTGCCGGTTTCAGAACAAGAAACGGCCAAAGAAAAATTCGAGGAGGACGACAAGTTGGCGGAACTAAAATGGGCTAGTTTCCAAACTGAATGGGATGCTTTGACATGGTCTATCACCAAGGAAGATTATGAAGAAAATGTTCGTATGTTATGCTTGCATTGGAGTAATTATCCAAGAGTTATGAACTATTTGATGGACCATTGGTTGAATCCGCACAAAGAGAAGTTTGTAGCGGCGTTCACAAACCAATATAGGCACTTTGACAACCAAGCTACAAGTACCGTGGAGTTATCTCACAACAGAATGAAGAAGAAGCTTCATAATTGTGATGGTGGGTTTGTTACGGTCTTCGAAGCGATGCACGATTATTTTCTCCGTGACCTTGACAGAGTTAAGGAATCTTTTGAAAAAAGCCTTTCTAGAAAACACGTCAGCTATAAAGACGAACCATTACTCCAAAATATTTCTTATAAGGTGTCGCATTGTGCGATTGAGAAGATAGTGTACGAAGTAAAGCACTATAGATTGGGAAACTTACACGGAGAAGAAGAGTGTGTTTGTCCTAACATGTCAAGTTTGGGACTTCCCTGTCGGCATATGAAGCCTAAGTACGAAGAAGACGGTGTGATCCCAATTCAAGATATTGATCCGTTTTGGCAACAATTGTCTTTCGATGAACCCATCGTCGAGCAAGATTTTGGTGCATCGTTTGCCGACACCTACGTTGGAAAGGCTCTAGCCAAGAAATACGAAACATTAAATCAGGCGCAAAGGCAAATTTGGTTGACGAAGTTGAGTTACTTCGTGTTTCCGCACACAAGAAACCCTTCTGCATTTGAGAATTTGCAAAAGGAATATAAAGCAAAGGATGAGAAGGAGGATGATGCTCAACGAAAAAGAAGTCAAACGGAACAAGGGGGACCAAGTCTAGTAGATATTAAAGGAAAAGGTCCCGTGGTTCCCACTCAAGAAAGTTCAACAATTGAACTTGGTGCCAAGGGAAAAGTTCCTGCACACCCAAACTTAAGAAGAGTAAGTATGAAGGAATTAGCAAGAAAAAAAAAAGAGTTAGTATGAAAGAATTAGCAAGAAGAAAAGAAAAAGTTAAAGGCAATACATTAGTGGTTGAAGAGCCACATACGATCCGGATTGCAAGAGGATTGATGCAATTTCCATCTAACTTTTCAAGAATTAAGAATGACAAAATCGTCCGAACCGAGCACATTATTTTTGAAAATTATATGTCATCGTTTCCGGCTTTTTTTCGTCCATACATAAAGCCCACCGACGATGTTGCCGATGATGGTAATTGTGGATACCATGTATTCATCGAACAAGTTGGACCATTTAGCGGAGCAGCAGGGTTGGGTATGGACGAAGTAACTTATGTAAGACATAAGTTAGCGGTTGAACTACGCTCTTACCCGGATTTATACAAGCCAATGATGTGTGCATATAGAGATGAAGAGTCGTTGTTAAACGAGGAGTTCATCGCTCTCGAAAGGCGTTTAATAGGCAACAAGAATTGCACTAGCGAGTATTGGATGAGCATGCCAATATGTGGCCAAATCCTCGCCAACGCTTTCAATTGCGTCATCCATTATATCTCAAATGGATATTTTTTTACATTTGCACCAACAAGATCAACATTTGTCGAATAATTGGCTAATAGAAGATGTGTGATTGGGCTGGTGCAGAACTGCCATTTTTTCGGTCTCAAGTTAAAAGAAGGAAATCTATTACCCCCGTTACAGGATGGATACGACGGTGACATCGCCAAGTGTTGGTGTCACCGGTTCGAGCAAAATTTCGAACTCTGGAAGGCATTAAAACCCTCCCCGACCTTTCAATTCACATCATTTGTTTCTGACTCGGAGTCGGAATGATAATATAATAATATTCACTAAATTTAATATGGGTAGTAACAATATCATATGTATGTTGGAGGAATCATAATATGAATATAGTTTTTTGGAAATGAAAAATTTGTAATATCATATGTTTCACTACAAAATTCACCCAGGTTTACGGTTGGGTTTTCACTGAAAACCCAATCGTAAACCTTCCAGAATTCGTGTGACAGTTTTACGGTTGGGTTTTGACTCCAAACCCAACCGTAAAACTGTCACACAAATTTTCACCCAGTTTTACGGTTGGGTTTGGACTCCAAAACCAACCGTAAAAATGATGTTAAAAAATTTCAGCCAGGTTTACGGTGGGGTTTGGACTCAAAACCCAACCGTAAATATTCTTGTTAACCTTTTTTTGGAATTTCAATTCACTCAAAATTGGGTTCAAAACACAAAATTTATGTAAACATCATTACTTTGACCACATTACAACCCATGAAATCATTAAAGTAACCTGGGATACAATTGAAATTACCACTAACAAACCCAAATGGCATTACAAAAGAACTAATAAATAGGTTTGCGAGTGAGCAAAAAGTCCTTTAGGATGTGATAATGAGGTAGGTATAAAAAGGGCCATATTTTCCATCTCCTCCATTCCTGAAGAGATCTCTGTAACACCTCATCTTCGTTTCACCCCTAAGTCGTAGTTGACCAATAATACGAACTAATGCCATAAATTCTTTTACGTATCGGTGTATAGTGTTATATCGACAAATCAACTTGACGTGATCACGGTTATAAGGGTTGCCGGTTTCAGAACAAAAGTTTTCATGGATTGTTTGCCAATAACTCGGACTCGTTATACCACTTTGCCTTCGTTCTTCTCCTCTTTTTGGAAAACATAATACATAGTTGAGGCAAATAGATAAATCTTCATCCAAAGAAAAATCTAGATTTTTAATCCCAGGTTGACCCATATTCCACTATGTTAGAGTACTAGTTTTGTTGGAGATAATTGTTGTAAAATAAAGGTTATTTTTTTTTAAAATGGATGGGTTGGATATGTACTCAACTATTTCACTTATAAACCAGAAGTGTAACGGCTCTATTTTGAAAAATGGGTCGTACAAGGTTTCAACGGCTCTATTTGCAAACCCAAAAAAACTTCAAAAACGACCCAAAACTTTCCTCAAATGGATTTTACGGTTGGGTATTGACTCAAAACCCAACCGTAAAATCCTTGGGAATTTATGTGTTAGTTTTAGTTACAATTTCATCATATATTTACGGTTGGGTTTGCCTTAAAACCCAACCGTAAACCATCCTTTGTAGCATTGAGTTTAAAGGTCAAATTTGGGTTTCAAAATCAAAAATTTGAACTTATTCAATCATTTTAACTAGATTGAAGGTAAATTGGGTCATTCAAACAAAGAAAAAACGAAAAACACACAAATTAAAGAATCCAATTTTGAGTGATCCAGTAGAATTTACGGTTGGGTTTTGGCTGAAAACCCAACCGTAAAACTGTAGTATGAAAATGTGACAGTTTTACGGTTGGTTTTTGGCTAGAGAACCAACCGTAAAACTGTTGCATGAAAATGTGATAGTTTTACGGTTGGGTTTTGGCAAGAGACCCAACCGTAAACCTTCAACATTTTTCATTTTGCCATTTTTACGGTTGGGTTTTGCCTGGAAACCCAACCGTAACACTAATTTTTCTGGGTATTTTTACCTGCTTTTCCCATTGCATGGTTTCCAACTTCAAATAACTGGAAATAAAACATGTAATACACAAATTTTAAGTTTAATTTTTATAATTCACGTGCAAGTTAAATTCAAACTTCAAATCAAACTTCACATTAAAGGTACAAATAATTCACCCATACAAAAAAAAACCCATAGACATAGAGTTAGGGAGAAGGAGGAGGGGTAGGTCGATAACTTTGACGAGGTCTTTTTTTTGCTCATAAGATTACGATGAGCAGCGCCGCCACGAGTACGAGCTCCAGCACGACCGCCTCGAGTACGAGCACCACGTTGCGCATCCTCGGCTTCATCATGTGTCTCTTCATCCGATGCTTGCGGCTCTCTTCTAGTAGTACTCGCATCTGTAGTCGCGCCTCTTATAGCGGGTCTACTCCTCTTTAAAGTCCGCTGCACATCCTCGCTTCATGATGAAGCTCCCTAATCAAAGATTGGAATTGGTCAGGCGTCCTCACATCAATTGTGCTTAGGCATGGATTTATAGAGTCCGCCAATGCAACGGCTTTCTTTTTCTATTCACATATGAAAATAAAAGTAGGATGAGTGTTTAGTAATAAATCTTAAAAACATTAATAACAAAAATAATGTACGTACCAAATTGAAATATGCCTTCTTCCAGAAACCATCTTCTGTGTTGCTTGGCATAGTCTCATGACCATTGTTGATGATAGTTGGACGACCGAAATTGCGATATCAATCCAAGTAATCTTCTGCAGCCTCTTTTGTGCCCGGAGATGGAGTTAACTCTGTTCTTTGGACTTGGTATTCGGATCATTGCGGTTATTCCAAACCGTGACCGAAGGCGTTGGCTCGTAGTTTAGCACGATGTTTGGGCCTTCGATCATCGACCCATTCACACACAATTTAAACATTTCGTGTGTCACCGTTGTTTGGATGTATCCATATTGGCGGAGAGTTCGGCGGCGGTTGGACATCACGTACCCAAACTGATGGTACAAAGGGCCGTTGTAGCCTGCCACGTCCGACAATACACGTAAATCCTCAACATGTTCATCACCCTCTATGCTAATCTTCACATAAGGATCGAAAATAACATCTTCAACCGTGAAAGCATCAATTTCAGTTCTCATCTTTTCTATGAGCACTTCTTTATATTTTGCCTGGGTCCCGCTGAAGACGAATTTCTTTCCCGTAGGTCCAGTACAATCACCGCTCGTTTGAGGAGCCAGTCTGGGAAAGTGGTCATATACCCATGCCTATGAAGATAATAAATATTAATATAAGAAAATGAGAAAAAAATAAATTAAAGTTAAACATTGAAATTCAAACAATAAATTACCTGAAGCAGACCGGTATTACCGGCAATCTCAGTTCCCCTAACCCTCGAAGCTTTTCGAAGGTTAGCAAGTAGGTAAGTCAGGGTGGAAGTTCCCCACGAGTACTGATGCGTCATCCCGAGATCACCCTGAAACCATTGTAAATAGTGAACGTTGACCCTGTTGCCCGAGTTGTCAGCAAAGAAGATGGTGCCGAGCATATATAGCAGATAAGCTCTGGCTGTTCGAATAGCTCTGGTGTTATCTATGACGACCCCAGCCATTTCCAACTTTGCGGTCCCTCCAAACTTCTCCCTTAGTGAACGCATCAAAATTTTCTTTCTCATAGATTGACCTTTCTTCGTTGGCATCCCCGGTTTATCTCCACTGACCAATTTAAACTCAGATTCGGCTTCGGTCTTCTCCCATCCAAGTGTATCTTTCACAAGTGCATAAAGATCACTCCATGACATGTTGTTGTTAAAACCCTCAAACACTGATTTACCATCCACCTCCAGGCCAAGAATTGATTGGACATCATCCGGCGTTATTGTCACCTCGCCGAATGGGAGATGAAACGTATCGGTTTCAGGCCAATAACGTTCCCTGAACGCTGCACAGACGACACTGTCATACTCCCACATCGAATTGGTAATTCCGGGAGCTAACCCAGTACCATTTACGAGAATTTGTACGGCCGTACATTCATCAGTTAAGGGCCAATGTTGAGCCCTTTGATGAACCAATTTCTTGATCGCCTGTGTATGATCCTACAATGAATAAAAACAAATTTGTTTTACTTACAAAGTTAACAAACAAAAATTTAACAGAATAAGAGAAGTGTTTAGATTAATACCTTGGTCGCAGCAACTTTGGCAGCCCATGAATGGGGATAACCAAATAATATTGCAGATTTGTCTGGGGCCTCACCCCATAGTCCTCCATTCCTCCTCTTAGGCCACATTTGAGGTTCGACCTTTTCTTTGGGAATTTCATTGGCAACCCTTTTCTTTGCCTTTTCTTTTGGAATTTCTTTACCTTTTCCTTGAGGGACATGTTGTTCTCTGTCCCTCTCTTCTTCCTCGTGCTGTTGCTCTTGTGGTGGTTCTCTAATCACAAGAGAACCTCCAGGTGTTGGTAGATCACCTAAGCCTTGGAACACACTATATTCCTCTTGTGCAATTTGAGGAACACTAACACCCCCTACCTCAAAAGATGGATTATGGGTCTTACTCACGCCTCTCTTCTGAACCCCTAAATGCTTTCCGTGGCGAGGGGTTGGAGTGTGAGAAATTTGTGTTAAATTGTTACCCCTCTTATTCTTCCTACAACACACAAGCAATACAAGTTAGATAATTTCCAAGCAATTCAACTTCAACTAAAAAAAAAATTGACTATTGGGTTTTTCTCAAAAGCCAACCGTAAATTTTTAGTTGAAAATTTTGTCACTATTTAACGGTTAGGTTTTAACAAAAACCCAACCGTAATTCACATGTAGCCTGATGTGCACATTATTCTTACGGTTGGGTTTTCTTAAAATCCAACCGTAATACTCTAACAAAATTTTTGTGTGCGCTATTGTTACGGTTGGGTTTTGCTCAAAACCCAACCGTAAATTGTTTTTAAAAAATGGTGCAAATTGTTTACGGTTGGGTTCAATTTTGAAACCCAACCGTAATATCCTTAACTCTTCATCTTCTTCCCTTTGATTTACGGTTGGGTATTGAAAAAAACCCAACCGTAATATGAAGAACATGATATATTACGGTTTGGGTTTTCACACGAACCCAACCGTAATGTGAAAAACATGATATATTACGGTTGGGTTTTCACACGAACCCAACCGTAATATCAACTGTGTCCAATATTTTTAAACCAAAAACACAATCAAACATGCGAATCAATCAATTACAAGTTATAAGAATACATGGGTTTTCTTCAATACCTTAGATACACCATTGTTGGATTTTTCGGTGATTGATTTTGCTTTTCACTATCGATTTCTTCTTGAATCTCTTGATTAGGTTGAAAGGAGCAGGGTTGATTGCCATCACTACTACCTTTAACGTCTTTAGTATGCTTCTTCATCTCGAATTGTTGAGTTTAATCGACGAAGAATTTTGCGAATCGGCAATGAATTTCGATGGATTACGGTTGAGTTTTTCTTTAGTTTAGTTTTTGAAAGTTATGAATAATGTTAAGGGTGTTTAGGTTTTAATTGACTTAAGGGTAAAATCGACATTTAACCTAACCCCTACGACATCCCTTAACGTAAAATTGGATCACCTTGCCTCCACTTGGAGCCCCTCCAAGATTTTGGAGCCCCTGTATCAGGCTTCTTACTTAACCTCGGTGGGGTTTTGACCCAACACATTTTTGAGTCCCATGACTCCCAAGTCCCATCCATAGCTGGATTACTGTTCGAAAATCCAACTCTATCTCTATCAACGTGATAGAAATGAAATCTGGAAATCCTACACAAACGGCCAAAGAAATTTCTTCATTTTTACTACTTCGGAAAAAACTACACGAAATGAGGACTTGTCAGCTTGATTAAGTATATATTATTATTCCAAGCAGTAGTAAGCATTCAGCAAAGCTAACAAGAAATCCTGTCTCTGGTTATATAGTATACTGTATACGAGTTTAGTCTCAAAATCTACTAAGCACTTCGGAACTTTCAAAGCTACACTTCTCTATTTCACGTTTATCAAGAAGTACACAGCAAATTTAGAATCCATCATCCTCTTCTTCGTTCATATCCGCTGTAAGTTTAATCAAATACACTTCACTGTGTTACAATTCTTTTTTCTTCTTTTTAATAATTCTCTGGACTGAAATTTACTGCGATCGTTCGAGTTGTTTTCTTGCTGCAATTTAATTATATCTTGATTACTTCTTATCTGGATTGGGGATCTCATAGAGATCATCATCTTTTTCAATGCAGATTTCTGTTTAAGACGAATTGTACTTTATGATCTTCTTCAATTTTTAATACTACTAATAAGACTCTGTAGCAGGGGAAAATATGCAGGGTTCAGCATTTTCCGTGAAAGGAAATCTAGGTTTTGATACTGGAATCATTAATAAGTTTGGTCGATTTAACAATAGAAGGATTTCATCAAGTGTGAAGAATCTGTTGATAACAGACAGAAAATCTTATTGTCAAGTAAGACTTAATTCACGCGTTATGGGAGCTGAACTTGCACGTGCAAGGGTTATTAACGGATCATCTGCAAAACCTAGATTCATTAAGGTTCAAGCATCTGCATCTGGTTCGTTGATGACTCCTTTGTCTTTTTTTTTTTAATTATTAATCTGAATTCTGTCTGCTAATTCGATATCTTCGTACAATTTAATTCTCTACCGGGTACTTCATTTGCAGGTGAAGAAGATCTTGAAGCTGTATCAACCTATCCTAAGTCTCAAGGAATATCATCTGGTTCAGTTCTGCCATATGTTGGTGCTGCTTGTTTGGGAGCTATTCTATTTGGCTATCATCTAGGGTATGACATTATTTGTGGTTTAAGTACCGGGATAAGTCGCTTGCGCGAATAAGTTTTATTTGAAATTATGTATAAGCATGTGATGTGCTATAATTAGTTGTAAAGTTGTAGACTAAACTTGAAAAGTTATTTGTCTCTGTGACTAAGCGATTCTTCTGTCGATATGCTAGAACAGAACTGTATGATTTCGTTTTTGTTCCTGCAGTGTGGTGAATGGGGCACTTGAGTACCTCTCCAAGGATCTAGGCATTTCTGAGAATGCTGTATTACAAGGCAAGTATCTGATGTCTTTGTTGACCATCTCATGAAGCAAATCCTGGTAAAACCATTGATTTGCTTTTATATGACCAAATTCAACATGCTAACGTGTATGATGACGTTGGAGGTGGTCCAGGTGGATACCAAGTATCGCAGACAATGTCCACTGTAGATTAATCCACATGTTTTAGAGTTGCCAGAAAAGTTTAAAATCTTATGTCAATGGAAATTTTTCAGTTGGTTGATGAATAGTACCTTAACATATGACGATGCTATTGGTAGAACTATGTCAGTGCCTGCTTACTACTAATCCATAACCGAAAAGAAAAACATCCAAAATTTGGAGCCATGGTTGCAACCAATAAATTGAATATCTAGGCATACATTAACAAGATAGGTAGTCAGCTTTGTTCAACGAGTATTTAGTGCAAGGAGAAAATTCAACAAGAACATGTTATTCCACATGAAACAATATCTTAAATATGCTGATAAAGCTGTGAGGGTTGAATTAAACTTCCAAACATACTGTATTGCTATACTAGTTGCCTCCCCAATGCCAGGAATTCAATAGAATGAAAATTGTATTCTAAAACAACAACAGAATATTCATATTTCATGCATGATTTAGAGTTGGCTTTAAACTGTTTGGTTTAAAGTTAATTTTTCTATAAAATGTTTTGGGTATGGGGCCTGCTATAATTGACATATCCATTTTGAATACCATTTTGAAATGACTAGTGATCGTTCTAATTCTTTAACTTTACCGAATTTGCTGTCTATATATAGAATGATTGACTGTTTTATTTTTGCTATTTGAAGTGTGTGATAATATCTGACTTTACAAGTTTCAATACTGGTGTGTCCTTGCTAGGATGGATTGTTAGCACATCCCTTGCTGGAGCTACTGTTGGTTCCTTTACTGGAGGATCATTGGCAGACAAGTTTGGTAGAACAAGGACTTTTCAGTTAGATGCCATCCCACTTGCAGTTGGAGCCTTTCTTTGGTTTGTTCTATGCAGTATGCCCTTGGATAATACTTTGAGATTTGGATCTTGCTTAATCTGTTTGAATTGTTGAACCAGTGCCACAGCCCAGAGCATACAGACAATGATAATTGGCCGACTACTTGCTGGTGTAGGAATTGGTATCTCATCTGCTCTTGTGCCACTATACATATCTGAGGTAGTTCCATATGCAGGTTTAAGTCTAGAAATGATAGTAATTGCGTCAGTATTTTCTTAAATTTAACTTAACGATTTTGATGTTCAGATATCACCAACCGAAATCCGCGGTGCACTTGGATCAGTTAACCAGCTCTTTATTTGTGTTGGAATTCTCGCAGCATTGGTAGCTGGATTGCCTTTAGCAGGAAATCCTTTATGGTACTCCATCTTCTCGTATTCATTGTTATTACCATTCCTAAATAGCAACAGTGCAGTTGTTATTTTGTCAAATTTAGCTCATTTTAGGTTGAATTTGATTTTTTGTTGGGCACCGTACTACTGTCTTTATGTTGTATGAAATTAATCTATGGATGTGCCTAGCAACTAAATCACATAAGAACAACTGTGGAAAAGGTCAAGTAAAGTTTGAAAATGTTATCCAACTTTCACTTCTGACCTGCCTTTTAGCTACAAAACTACCCTACCAGTTTCTTATAGTCTCTCATACATTCTTTCGACAGGTGGAGGACAATGTTTGGTGTTGCAGTTGTTCCGTCTATACTCTTAGCTCTAGGAATGGCAATGTGTCCAGAAAGTCCTCGGTGGCTTTTTCAGGTTACACACACAACATCCTGAAATTTATATGTATACTTTTTTTTTATATATGCTTAGTTGCATAGTTTAGAAGTTATGGATTAATTTTTATTAATTCATTGCGAAAATCCTCTTTTTTTTTTAGCAAGGAAGGACAGCTGACGCTGAAAGAGCTATAAAGACACTCTGGGGAAAAGAAAGAGTTGCTGAAGTTATGCATGATTTACGCGCAGGCAGTCAGGGTTCTGTGGAACTAGAGGCTGGATGGTTTGATCTATTTAGTTCCCGCTACTGGAAAGGTACATAATATTCATATTTCATTATTTTTTGGCGCTAAGCAAAATTAACTTGTTGCTGATTGATGATGACTTCTCATTCATTCATTCGTCCGTACGAGTGCACTTTTACTTTTCTTTTCGTAAGCGAAGCTTATTGGATTAGTAGGCATACCAGCATGGCTCCTAAACAAGGTCACACAAAAAAACGGATAGCGATAGAGTAAGAATGACATTAAAAGGCAAGCTAAAAACAGGAAATAATTAAAACAACTTTGATAAAGAAAGAGTTGAATTAGACAACCATTTGATCTGTACGAACTGCATATAATCACTTTGTTGGACCAAGATGAAGTATTAATCTTAGCTTGAATAACCACCTTATCTGAATGAGTTCGCTGACCCGGTAAAAGTAAATGACTGCTTGGATATGAAACTTCTTGTTTTCATATTATGGAGATGAAACTGAGACACAACAAGTTTTCTTTCCAGAATGCCCACCTTTATCTCAGATTCTTGAAGCAAACTTCATAGGATCTCGTCAATAAGTTTTCT
Source organism: Papaver californicum (assembly GCA_023531435.1). Taxonomy (NCBI): domain Eukaryota; kingdom Viridiplantae; phylum Streptophyta; class Magnoliopsida; order Ranunculales; family Papaveraceae; genus Papaver; species Papaver californicum. The sequence continues at coordinate 49,438 of JAJJMC010016105.1, forward strand.
TGCCAGAATGTCCACTTTTATCTCAGATCCTTGAAGCAAACTTCATAAGATCTCGTCAATTTATTTACATGGTTGTGGTGTATTTCGTTGGTTATATTGCAGAATTGAGGTACGCTAGTATTGGTTGAATTTCAGCTCCATAATCATCAAACATGATCATATAATTACCCTTATGCTGAAAATATTCTTAAACCTAGTATTTGCATACTCTATAAACAAGATAACACCCTATACACAACAATCAATTCATACTAGACATAAAGGATTCATATTCTAAGTTCTGAATTAGGTACAAGAACATCAAGTAAGTACCAATACAGCATGGTCAATACTTTGTTGTTTCTGAATTAAGCAACATCAAATAGAGCAGCATAAAACCATGATACACAGCACTATAATGTTAAGAACCAGAAAAGAACAGTACACAGCACTAGGCATGTTTAATGACTTAACTTCTACTTCTATCCTCTTGCTTAGAGATGGAGATAATCAAATTTTTCTATTTAATGCAAAGGCTAGAAGAGGTGTTAGTCATTACTTCATTAGCCATGTGTCATCCAACCTGTCCATCATTAGTTAGATGACACCTCACTAGGTGAGTCATGCTCAGTCAACATGACACCTAAGCTAATCTTAATTCCTTGATTTGACTTTAATCTTTCCTTAATCTGGCATATAATGAAACCAGCTTAGATTAAACCAAACATCAGATTAACTTAAGCTATGCCTGATTTGTTGCTAAACCAACATAAAGTCTAACAAGTATAAGTTGTATTTCAAGAGTAATGAAGGGTGACACAATTATCTCCCCCGAAAGCCGCGACTGATGGGAAAGGCCAGATTACTTATAGCCCAGGGACCAGTCAATCAAGTTGAGCTTCAGTCAGCTCTCCCCACCTAGGGCATTCACGGATCATACTCTCCAACTGAGAAGTCTCGAACTTGAGACCTCTTCCTCTGGTATGCAATAAAGAGAGACCAGACCATCTCTCCAAAACTCGCGATCGATGAAGAAAAGCATCTTCTGACTAAAGGGGCTCTAGTCAACATGGGATCTTCCACACCTAGTTCAAAAACAGAACCTGAGTATTCAATTTGGTTGAGTAGGGCTCCAGTTGCAAGCCTTCTGATTTTCCAGAACCGAATAGTAGGATGTCACTACAGTTTTTGAGTAAAACATGACGAAGTATATGCACAGATTTGCTGGTGTAGTACCTTACCATTATGTTGTTTTGCAGTTGTGAGCGTGGGTGCAGCACTTTTCTTGTTTCAACAGTTGGCTGGGATAAATGCAGTGGTGTATTATTCTACATCTGTTTTTCGCAGTGCTGGAATTGCATCAGATGTTGCTGCAAGTGCTCTTGTTGGTGCATCCAATGTCTTTGGTTAGTCTACTGTTGCTTGTACCTTACGAAGTTAATCGTGACAAATTTAAAAATCTGATTCACATTTTAAAGAACATTAAAGCGACAATATAATGACATGTTATATTGTTTAACAGGCACAGCTATAGCATCCTCTTTGATGGACAAACAAGGAAGAAAAAGTCTTCTAATTACAAGCTTCTCTGGAATGGTAGCTTATCTTCGCACTGTGTACTGCATATATTTCAGTATCATATATTTTGTTATGCGAAATATATAATCGAGATAGAATATTGACTTAGCAATCACAAGCTGTACTGATGGTTACATCCAAATCTATAAAAATTGGTTAAAAAGATTTCTAGAACTATACCGAATCATGAACTTGTAAATTTGGTTTTCATGTACCGGAACCTGCAAGAAAATCTGCACTATAGCCTAAATGGTCAACTAATAAAAAACATAATTCTTTACGTCCAAACATCCCGTAAAATTAAAGCTGAAGTCCTTATAGATGTATCTTCTGACAATGGACTTTCTTTTCTTGTTCCTGAAGGCTGCTTCCATGTTGCTCCTTTCTTTGTCTTTCTCCTGGAAGGTTTTGGCACCATATTCTGGCAGCCTTGCCGTTATTGGAACTGTCCTGTAAGTTAGTTTTATAGTTCTGTTACTTCTGTTTCTTCAACCAATTGCATCTATTGATTGATGTTTTTCTCTACAAACTCGTTTCTTATGAATTACTCTGAAACAGCTACGTGTTATCCTTCTCACTCGGTGCGGGCCCGGTGCCAGCTCTTCTACTTCCGGAGATATTTGCGTCCAGAATCAGAGCCAAGGCAGTTGCTTTGTCATTGGGAATGCATTGGGTAAGTCCAACAAGGGCTCAGATATAACATTTATGTTACAAATTACAAACTTTGCTTTAATTCTATTTGGTATTGGCTTCAGTAATTAGTAGACCATATATAATCAGAAGCCCCAAATCAGTAGTCAGTACCACAATATTTTTGAGACTCTCCAAATGCCACGATATAACAGGTGTGTAACATCCTGTTTTAGCAGTTTAAGAGGATTCGTCAATCCTCTCCCTCTTACAGACAGACAGAGATACACAGACGCCCACACACCCACACCCACGCACATGGCATTATATGCAATATCTTTTGTAAAATCATTCTCGAAAGGAATTGTATTACCACTTGTAGTTATCTAGGTATCACCTATTAAATGCAAAACTTTCTGTAGGAAAGGGTTACAAAGTCGCATATTATTCTACACGTGTCTCATATATGATCGTTAACTCCTGGATTCTTGTTTAAACAGGTCGCTAATTTTGTCATTGGCCTTTATTTTTTGAGCGTGGTAAACAAGTTTGGTATAAGTTCAGTTTATTTGGGATTCGCCATGGTTTGTATTCTTGCTGTTCTGTACATAGCTTCCAACGTGGTGGAAACGAAAGGCAGGTCACTGGAGGAAATAGAACGTGCTTTGACTTCTGCGGTATGATTTTGTTTTAATCAAGAAAGTGAAGACATTCTAACCTTTTAATTTTTTAACAGTTCAAGTCACTCATTAATTATTTTTTTTAACAGTAGTTCCTAGTTCTCTCTAAAGGTTAATAGGGAACCACCAGTCATTCTATTGTCTTTCACAACATCATTTTAATTTTGTTATTTAGTTGTTTATTTTTTTATTTTTCCAATCTCATTTAGGTTTATTTACCTGGTTTAATTGGGGCCCCTATAAATAATAGGGGCATACCAAATTTAGCCACACACCAAAAATTATAGGAGGTCAGATGGTGGTGTTACCTTTCCTTTAATAATTAAACCTAAAATCTTAATACCTTTAAACTCATCGGCCTTTTTCTATTCTAAAATCAAATCATAAAATCATTCCCTCTTTCCTTTTATACTTTTCCTAACGATCTTTATTCCTCTATTTTTTTTTAAATAAATTCTGTAAAGGTCGTCATGGTCCCAAATCAATTCTGACGATTTTTCATATGCATGTTAAAATTATGAAAAATCGTCATTGTTTTTGATTTTCGACCATGACGACCCTTACTGGTTCTTTTCCTGAAGACGAAGAGTCTATTTAGGGTCGTGGCCGTTTTAGAAAAGTGGTAAAAATGTGTTCGTTCGCTGAGACTTGTAAAGATTCGTTTTAGACTTAATTCTGAATTAAACTAGAAAATAAGTAAAAGATTTTAACAATAATGGGAAGAACTGGAACTTAGGATTCCACCAAAATCAATTCGGATTGATTTCTACAATGATTCTTTAACAATTATAGCTCTTTTATTGACTCTGTTTCTTTGTCAAAAGTAGATTTCTAAAACATTGACTGTAAATCATAAGCATGGCGCATCAAAAGCTCTTAAGTCCCAGCATACACCATCAAACAAAATCACAACTAATTAAGAAAAATCATAGATCAATTAAAAATCAATGCAAAAGTCGTAAAGAATCAAAAATAATTACTATCTATTCATGAAATATGGCTTCCTCCATTGTCCCAGTGGTTGGGTTTAGCTCATCATGCTCAAAACACTATCAAAAGATTGTTACATGGCTCAAAAAGTGTAAAGAGATGAAAAGAAGCTAAAAGTAATGCAACATGGAATCTGTAACGTTTTCTGGACGTTACAGATTAACTGTTGCAATGGAGCTTGAAAATAAATCTTGCAAAGCGAAGATAAACGTTGCAAAACGGTTCAAGAAACTATGGCAAAATGGTTGAAGAAACCGTCGCCTTATCTCTGTACTTCGTCTTCTTTAGCAGCAACAACAAAATTGTTCCCTGAAATGATTTTTCCTCGCTCTGTTGTCCTTCTGAGCTCGATCCAACCTCCCTATCCTCTTTTGTGACTCAAACAACCTTTTTTATACCCAACATGATCAAGAAATCTCTAAGAGAATTCCTTCCCTTGATTTTCCGGCCGAGCCTCTCCCCCCTCTGTTTTTCTTTGATCTCTTCGATATATATAGGCTCTGAAAACCTAATAGCTTCATCCTTAATCGATAAGGACTAAATATCTTATCCAAAACCAACTCAGAATCGTGTAAATCTAAATCAGGAAATAAATCTTTTTCCGACAAAAACATGGATTTTCCATCCGTGTTTCACAACGAGAAACCCTCTAATTGATGTGTTCGAGTCTTGTTGATGTTCTTAAGCGCTTTATGATGATTCAGATGCTTCAAAACTCCATAAAAATCGGCTTTTAACTAACTCAGGTAATCTTTTCACTTAAAGAAAAGTTTTCCCGCCAATTGTATTTTCAAACGAAGGGGAATGGGTGCCCCTATCCAACAACTGGGCGCCTTTATCATTTTCCCTGGGTGCCTTTAGTAATTTTTCTCGGGGGTGCTTTTATCATTTTTTGAGCCGATTTCTTCCACAAATATTTATTTCCCAAAAAGACCCACAAACACATAAATCACACAATAAGTACCAATCGAACATTAACAATATAGATAATTGAGGACAAATCATACACAAAAATGTGTCTATCAAATACCCCCAAACTTACTATTTGCTAGTCCGCAAGAAAATCTAATCTAAAAATAAAATAACAATCATAACTCACTTTCGCAGGCATCGCGATTGCACTTAGCGTGTGCAACAAGCATTTAAACCCATAGATGTCCATATCAGACGAGTTTTAGTCTCGTGAGGGTTTACAAGAGGTATACCCACAAAACCTTTACTCCAAACCCTAGCTACCTGTGAACAATTGAGGGTAAATACTAAACAAGCTATTTAGTTGGCATACTAAATTCTTCGGCTATGAGAATCATTACCCTATGAGTCCAATTGTTGTACACGAGTTTGCACTCAACGTACTAATATTCATACAAGAATTCAAAACTCTACTTAGATAGTTGTTCAACCACGATACTCAGAATCTATCAAAGTTCAATCACATGAATAGATTTAGAAGATCGATGTAGACAAAATGAAGTTTGCGCATGTTGACTAAGGTGAACAATGTTTCCATATCTGTCCGAAGGTAAGTGCCAGGATGAATCCTAAAGGATTGAAATACATTCCCACTGGTCTTAATCCTTATACTAATATCGACTCAGCTGGTATATACAAGGCTCTCAGCGATTGATTTATTGAAAATAAAACAATTATTTATTATTTTATTAAATGTACTGACAACATGATTGGATCAAATGAATCCAAGTGCATGCTCTTTATCATCATCTTACATGATAGTTCTCATGGATCCTGTGTTCCAAGCTTGCTTAGGCGACGGAGACAGGGAGAACACACACATATTGTTATCAAAGTGTCAATATTCAATTTTTTTTCGTCCGGATAATAGTTTAAATAATCTCAAACACTCTACTCCATCCCGACGACGATAACAATTCGATATTGGTGCCCCACCAAATCACTTAGAGAAACACAAAAAATTTCAAAAATAAAAACAGAAGGTGATATGGTCGAGATAGACTCCGACATATGGTGAAGACTATCATGTTATTTCTAACACCTGAGCTAGGCATCCTTTTAAGAATATACCATTTAGATGGGCACACCAATTCCTATAGAAAAAGAGTTAAGTTTCCATATACCTAGAATGGTTAGTGTCATCCTGAATTGTTCACAAGTTTCTAGACTTTGGAGTTCTATATTTCACTAAAAGTTTCTCCCTTACACCCAAACTTAAATCTAACATTGTCCTTAATGTTCTAAAGATGAATGATTAAATACATGAACAAGGAGAAACTGTTACCACTTGAAGAAAAAAGTTAAGGAAGGTTATTACCGTGTCACATGAGCACGAGTTACCTCCAAGTAAGTGCTAAGTTTAAAGTCTTCGGTCAGACTTTGGAAAGAACTAGTCACCTCATAGAATCGTATAGCAATAGTCGGAACAACTGTGGGTCATCTGAATAATACAATGCTATCCAAAATAGAAGGAAACTGTAACAGGCCCAGAAAGTGAACAAACAAAGTACAACCTTATCCCTATCTAATGTCTTGTTTAAGACAACTACATCTGGTTGAGGTTCAAGTTCGGGCTCTATGAAAGGGTCTAGATAAATTTCTTTAGGCTGAATTTCCTTATAAGCAGGATCCAGAGGATCAGGTTTAGAGTATGGAAAAAATCAACTAATAAATTTAAGGAACATAATAATAACCTGAATAATTGTGGATCCTCAAAGTCAATCATATTTGACCCACACAGTTGACTACAATGAAGGTGGTAGCCATTCTTAAGAAAATATGTCAATTCTAATTTCCTAAAGTAATTAGGCTTAGTCTTAAAACTTAATAACTGACACATTTGAAATTCATACGTTCCCACATATGGAAGAAAATATTTTGGTGGGAAAACAAAGTCAATCTTGGTATTATTTCCTAGGGAAAACACATCGAACAGAGGATGGGTTTCTAACAACTGAACTTCTTTCTGGACATCAACAGGCTCAGGGAATCTAGTTTGAAGATAATCTTGAAAAATGGTAGAGGTGCAAATGTCAAACCCCAAGTGAGGGACTTTAAGCAGGGATACTTGACAATCACAAGAATCATCGGTACCCCCAAACTTAGGTTGGACATTACTCTCAGATGGACTAAAAACTACTAGTTGGATTCTAGGGTCCTTAAGGTCAGAACTACACTCAGCTTCCTCTATAGAAGGAAATAAGGTAGACTTATAAACTGGTAGAAGTTCAAACTTAGATTTCCATATATTATAAGTGTCCATCAAAGGTGCAGAATCTAACAAAGTACTGACCTCATTAATAATACTATCATCGTCAACATCAAATCCAAAGTGGGCTAGGCATTTCTCTGATGGATCTTCTAACAAAGTGTTTGGCAAAGATTTCTAAACTGAAGTACTAGTTATGTTCACTGATACGGGCATAATCCATACATATTTACTACTTAATCTATATTTGTTAGTACTTGATTTTGTATTAATTCTATTATTTTTACGATTTTATAGATAACATACCGAAAATCCTAGTTACTGGCTAAATACGGCAAAACTGACAAAATTACATCGAATGGATGCATTGGATTGGGATGTGAATTGGTGTTCGGTTTGGAGACATAGGACGACAGAAAAGATAATAAAAGAAACAGGCAGGTGATTTGACTGTAAACAAAATAGAGAAGGCTAGAAGGCCAGTGGATTTCTCTTGTTCTGAATCTAAAATGAAGTTGGTGGACGTGGCAGTAAAAGAATAGTGAGGGGAAGTCATGGTCTGACGGACATCAGAAAGAGGTGTGGGTCTGTTGTTTGATGTAGCACGTGAACAAAAAGAGAGGAAAGTAGGTGTCAGACTTATCTTTGGTTTTCTAATATAAGAAGAAAACTGGACATATAAAAAAGGTAGAAATAGAGACTTGGTCTCTTTTGATTTGGAAAAGTGGCAGACAAAGGGAGATATAGATGGTGTCAGGCGTAGAGAGAGTTGTCTAAAGAAAAAAAGAGTTGGGCTCGGTTGAAAGAAAAGGACGGAGAGAGGATGAGAGTATAAAAGGGAGAGAGAAAAGTGAATATAATGGGGGGACCTAGGGCTGTACCGTGAGGGGGGATGTGAAGAGAAGGTTGATTGATTTGAGAAAGGAGAGAAGGGAGAAAGCGAGGAAAGGAAGTACAAAGGAGGTAGGTGGCGGCTGACAGTTGGAGAAAAAAATGTACAGAGGGAAGAGAGGGTTGGCGGAGAGAGAATGCTAGAGGAAAGAGAGGGTTGGTAGGCGTAGGGTGTGTGAGAGAGAGAGAATAGGACTGATTGAAATTTGGAGAGTAGGTGGAAGAGAAAGGAAAGTGGGATTAAGACTTTCTTCTGACGCCGATGTCTAGATCAGAGAGGATAAAAACGTGATTGCAGTGGAGGCCATTTGAGGAGCTTATACGGAAGGCAAAGACGACATCTTTACGGAACACTGGTTTAATCCTCTCTACTTTTATCTGTATTTATTTTAATGAATTTTGAAAAATCAATTTCTTACTAAGCTTTGTAACTAGGGTTTTATGTTGAAACCACTTTGAGTACTAGACCAGTTAATTGAATTATTTGTTACAAATTATTATGATTTGAAATTTTGAATAGATTAATTCCATGATTTTGTTTATTGCTTTAATGATAAAATTAGTTGTTGCTTCACCGGTTCTGTACAATACAATAACCTTTGCGCATAATTAATAGGATTGTAAATATATTTGTCTACTTATTCAATATTTCATGCTTGGGTTAAATCCTTTGATGGGGTATGCTTAGAATAGGCAAGTATTATTTGTGAATCTATAATCGCTAACGTAATTTGATGGTGTGTGCTGAGACTTAGAGTTTTTGATGCGCCATGCTTAGGGAGTCCCAATGACATTTGCGACTCTAATACATATAATAGGTGATGTCGATAGAACGAACAATAGATGAATATTCAGGAATTATGTTTCACTTCAGTAATTAAACATAAATAGTGGTGGATACTAAAAACCCTAGTTACCGACTCTCTCTGCTTAGTTGTTTTATTATTTCATTCATAAATCTAAAAAACCAAAAAAATTGTTTCTGGTTAGTTTATTAAGAATATTGATTGCAGTATTGTCCCCGCTCCCTATGGGTTCAACCCGTACTTGCCGGTGTCTGCATTGTAGACACCGTGCGATTGCGGTTATTATATATAGGCTTCTCAGAATCCTATCATTCACTTCTTCTAAATTATAGATCTCATAAGAAGGTTGTCTACTCATACTAAATAGATTCAGTTCAATAGTCATGTTACCAAAAGAAAGATTAATTATTCCATTTCCATATTGATGACGACATTATACGTAGCTAAAAAGGGACGACCTAAGATCATTGGTATTTGAGCCTCTGGGACATGAAAAGGTTGGGTGTCTAGGACAACAAAATCCACTGGGGAAACTATTCTATCAACCTGAATCAAATCATCCTCCATCACATTAAAATTCTCTATGAGTCTATCATCTTCGTTAGAGACTATGTCTTCAAATCGTTAGACTCTAAATCACTAGTATGAGGATAAACCCGTTCCTCTAAACCATTATCGGCTTCAAAAAAAGAAAATTCTACATCGTCTAAAAGAGTGGTATCTCTAGTCAAATCCTCTTCCTTTTGAATATGTGAATAATCATTAAAATTATTTGGATTTGAACCAAAAATTACACTATCATCATGAAGCAAAATTGGAGTGACAATTTCCTAATCACTCTGCCTGTATATTTCAAGTTCTTCACCAATACTATCCTCATCATCATAATAATATTAAGATGTTTGAACCTCGTCTAAATAAGTAATGTTACCAATTCTATCCTCGTCCTCTTGACTAGTTGAATAATTATCAAGGGTAGCACTATGTTGGAAATTAAGATCATTTTGAGCAATATTATTCTTTGCAAGACTTTCATTCACACTTAATACGAACCTATTTGTATTCTCAGTCAACTTCTTGAGGGAATCCTCTAGAGACTCAAATAGATCAGGAGTACTAGATCGCAACTTCTCGTGTGATTCTTCTAGACAAAGAGTTGGACTAATATTTGTTCCTCTCACACTTAATAAAACTTATGTGTCATCTCAGATAACTTCTTGAGTGATTCTTCTAGAGGCATAATAGGTTCATGATGAGTACTGGATCGCAATTGCTTCAATGATTCTTCTAGAGACACAATAGGTTCATTATAAGGAGTACTAAATTTCACATGCTTTAGGGCATCCCTCCAAGACAAAATAACTCGAATTTTGCTCATTTTCATGTTCATATGACGGGTGTGTATATGAATAGTAATTGGGATCACCCTGGTATGAGCAATAACCTCCAAAAGGTTGATGGTGGTCCCAACTACTATCCACACTATATTGATAGTACGGATAATGTCCATTTTGAAATTCAGTCAGAAACTCATTGTATTGGTCCTCATGATAGTTTCTTAATAGTGGTAAATAAAGTTATCGTTCGCTCGAACTTGTGAAGACTGATTTTATATTTTAATTAACTAATTTTTAAACTAAAAATATACACAAAATATGAAAATAATATTAACAAATACTGAGGTTATGGATTTCACCATTAACCAATTAAAGTGATTCAAACTAATTAATATTCATGCAATTCTTATATTTGATTTGATTCTAAAATATTGCAATAAGTAGATTTTCAAAATAACAATTGTATAACAAAAGCATGGAACATCTAAAACCTAGTCCAAAGCATGTACCATCTAACAAAATCACAATTGCTTAACAAAAATCATTAAATCAATTATTAATCAAGACAAATAATCATAAAAGAAATTACAAAAATTAATTCAAATAGAAATATACCACTTTTATTGAAACAATGGCTTCCTCCGTCACCTCAGCATATGGGGTTTAGCTCATCTTTCTCAAAACACCCTCAAAAGTTTGGTACATAGCTCAAAGTGTTTGAAAATAATGAAAAAAAGTGAAATAAAAGAAAACAATGAGTTTGCAACGTTTATAAATAAACGTTGCAAATGAAGATATATGTTGCAAAGTTAAAAGCTTTAGCAACGTAATCTTCAAACTTTTTGCCACGGAATCTTCAACCCTATGGCAACGTTTTCTTCATCTTCTTCATCATGATCACGAGCAGATTTTCTGGAATTCTTGATCTTGCGATTCTGGACTCTCCAAACCCCCCTTAACTGTTAAGTTCGACCCTCTATTTATATCATAACACCCTTCAACCTTCAAATCTTCTCGAATCTTCCCAAAATTCAATGAATATTTCACGGGAATATTTTCTCTTTAATTCTCGGTCTGATTCGATTATGTGTTAATTCCTTCCCGCAGCAAGAGAAAATATCCTGTTATTAAAAATCAAAAGGAGATATTATCTCCTTTTACTACATAGATTCATATAAGCCGAAAGTATATTTTTCATCCCTGTATTTTCTCCGTGAGATAAACATGACCGAGTTTTGATCTGATTTTGCGTGAATTTGTTCCATGTACAACGTGTTATTAAGGCAAGAAAATCTCTTGTCTTTAAAACTCATAACATGTACGAAACAAATCTTCCACAGATAAGATTCCTAAGAAGATAGAAATTCCCGCCGTTTTTTATTTCAAATTTTGAAAGATGGGTGCCTTGAACATATTGCTGGTGCCTTTATCAAAATCAGGAGTGCCCTAATCCAATATGAAGGTGCCTTTAACACTTTTGCTGGGGGTGTTTTTAACACTTTTTAAGACAATTTTATCCACAAAAGCTAATCCAAAAACCCTAAAAGCACATAAAATCATATTATTAGTACAAAATATGAGGACTATTAATACAAGTACGAGACTAAATAAGACACCTAAATGTGTCTATCACCTCATAATACCAGTTCAACATTTTCTGAAAAAAACTTCCTAATATATTTACAAAAAAAATCTAAGAAAATAAATCTTAACAGGAAGGGGGTTCTAAACATACACAAACAAGAATGACTCAACCAAATCAAACCTACTGAATCTAGCAAACAAAAAGCATGATGGCTCCACTTAGATTTTTTCTAGACCAACTTCTATTCTTCCAAAAGACAACTAGTTATAGTTTTAACAAATCTCTTAGAATGATCTGAATAAGATTAAGTCGAATAGAAACAGGATAAGCTCTAAGGAGCCTTGATAACCCTGCCTCTTTGGCAACATTTCCTTGGATTACAAGGCGGCTCTAATCAACTTAAAATAATCTTCCTGAACTTTGAGTTAGGCTAACAGAGTAACCAATACAGTCCTTTTGAATGACTTTCTTATAAGCTCGTTACCCCATCGGTCACTTTTTAGTCAAATTATAAGGCTTAGGTTCGTGTTTGGTAATGGGTTCCTAAAGCGGGCAAGAAGGAAACAGTGATGAAATCTGAGTCCTTATCTTGTATCGCCAGTTCTTTCCCTTTAGTAGAAAAGTAAATTCGTATTCAGGTCCTCAGCATATATGCAATACAAAGGCGTCCAGAAAACCCACAGACAGGGGATTCGTGGGAGTCTTACCTCCCGTTTCAGACGAATGATGAACCGTTGAAGTCGACTCAGACCACCGACTCCTACGTCAGTGTACGAACCCGAGGAGCTGAGACAATATCGTAATTATCGTCCTTTGATGTTTTTTAGAAATAGTGGTAAAAGATTCGATACTTAGACTTGTAAAGATTCGATTTCTAAACCTAATTTTTAATACTAAAAATAAAGAAAATTAAAGTAGAATTTATTCAAGAATTGTGGAAAGTACTGAGACTAAGGATTCCACCATTAACCAATTTTTCAAGTGATTTAACATTAATAATTATCTTGCAATTTATTCAAAATATTGCTAAAGTTAGATTTCTAAAATATTAATTGTAAATCAAAAGTATGAGACATCAAAAGCTCTAGACTCAGCATGACCCATCAAAAGAAAACGCAACTAATCGAGAAAAATCATTTTTTCCAAATTTAATTCAAAGAAAATAATTATAAAAGAATTGTAAAAAATTAATAAAGTAAGACTTACCACTTTATTATTGGAAAAGTAGCTTCATTTGTCGCCCCAGTGATGGTGATTAGCTCATCATTTTGGAAACATTCTCAAAATATTTTTTCATAGCTCAAAAAGTGTTTACAAAGAAGAAATAAAAACAAAACAGAAGGTTTGATACGGTTATAAATGTTGCAAGCTGTATTCTCTGTGTGGCTGAAGAAAATAAAAAACAGTAGCAATAAAGAACGGTTCCTGGGCGCTGAAAAAATATGAAACAATACGCAACAGAAACATCGACTGTTTTCTCCTGCCTTATGTTCTTCGTCTTCTTCTTCACCATCAGAAAAACTTTTTTTCTTCTGAATTTTTTTTCACGTATTTGGCTTGATTTTCCTTTAATCACTTTACTATTTATAGGATTAGTAAACCCTAATAACATTTCGCTAACTGATAAGGATGATATGCGCTTAATTTATATATTTTTACCAACTAATTTATATTTGGTAGTACTTCAATTTGTACTAATAATATATTTTTATTGTTTTATTAGGTGGTATGCGTAAAACTCGAAATTACAAGAATAAACAGCTAAATAAACACAAATGTTGGTGTCCCACGATTATAAGCTGCGGAGCAAAGAATACAGTGCTAGCATTTTCATTCAAAAGACTTTCCAAGAGCTAGTATCT
>JAJJMC010016105.1:101584-126907 GCA_023531435.1 Papaver californicum
GTAAGTAACCACAATTGAAATAGAACTAAACCCTTAGTATACCTTTGCATTAAGATGTATGTCGATTTTTCATTTGTAAAACTATTCGAATTTGATTAGAGGAATTAATTTTGTGAGATGGGTATAGTAGTCATGAATATACATGTCAACTTGCCACATAAATTAACCCAGAAAAAAAGAACACTGAGACTGAACCCTAATATCAATTGAAATTGGGATTGGGATTGAACACAAATTGCACACTAGTGCTGAGACTAAAAACAAAATGTCCCACCTTGTCTAATACGAGATCAGTTGAGAAAAAACCCAAGATAGCATTTATAGTTCACAGGGTTGTTATTTGCCCGCAGATCTTCCCTAAGAAAGTTGAGCCAAAATATAAGCTATGCAGATTGGATTGTCTTTGCATGAATTTTGCAGGGGCAGTTTCGCAAACTAGCTAGCGGACAGGAGACATAGGTTCTGAGTCTATAATGGGAACACTAACCAAATCGACCAGAAATACCTAATCAAGGGTGCATATAGTTCATACAATTGAAGGGTTAAACTTATCTATTCTTTAGATTACTTTATAGTTTCTTAGGATTTAAATAGTTTATGCCTTTTGGAAAAATTTGGAATCCAGCTTGCTTTAACAACTGATCATATCTGGGACGGACTAAGCTTGGTCTAAGATAGATAAAATCAATGCTTTTCTAACTTATCACCAAACAGAGGTAAGAAAGTTGACCCAAACCCTGAACCTTATTTCTTAGTTCTTACATGGCATCGAAAATCGTCTAACCACTATAGAAGAAAGAGATATCCTTGGCACTGTTTGTCTATAGAACACTAAAATCCTCTGTGTTAATCATTGTGTTGTCAAATCAAATTAAAGTGATTACTGGAAACAACAAATAAAAAACAAAACAACACAACACAAACAAGAGGTTTAAAATAACTCTACAATAAGATCATGCAATTCAGAGATATATCAGACTTTCAGACTGGGAAAATATTATGAGTTATGACGAGCAACAGAATGGAAAACGAAATACCTATGGAAGATACAGACTTCGGCAATGAACTGCAGCCTCTCATTGAATGCTGACAAATTTGAAAAATCACCGGCAAGTTGTATCGTCCTAGCCTCCTCAGCTATATCCTTCAACTCTCTCTTTATAGCTTTATGCCAAAATAATATTTCGTCAATCGGATGCACACCAACCAAATCAGTAACATCACAAGTTGACTCGGAATATTTCCGTTTCCCAACCTTGGAAGACCCACATGCACACTGCCCTTCCTCAGCTTGCTTAACTAATTTACCTGGCCCATAATCTTTACAACATCGAAACTGGGGATCATATTCACAAATTTTGCACTCACTGGGAATATTTTTTCCATCCATCCAGGTGAATATAACCTGTTGAAGAAGCTTCTCATCTGGGACTATCTTGCACAGACATTTCAGCATGTCCTTATTTTCATCAAATGTAATAGAAGATGAAAGCCATGGCAGGAACTCTGCCATCATATTCACAGGAATGCTGCATAAAAATTGCCAGACTAGTGATGCCTGCTCTTCAAATGAATACTTATCCTCTAACAAGGGAAAGACCTGCATAGAGCACATGCAAACCGTTACGAGTGACACCCATCGTTGTCATAAATCACTATTACAAAAGCCTCTACCATGCATAGTTGACGAAACGGGTCTTGTTCTTAACCTAGAGTTTACAAGAAAATAACAATATGATGATTGAAATATTTGTATAAAATTTAACATGGATAAAGAGCTGGTGGGTTAGCAGTAGACAACTGCAGGACACAGAAAAATTTAACATGGATAAAGAGCTGGTGGGTTAGATAATACACCTCGAGTCGTGCTGTCACGAGGTCACCCTTGTGACAGCTCTTGTAAGAGTGCACCTTCTAGTCCTTAGATATTACATCATAGATATATTCGTATCTTGAGACAATACTTAAGAAATAAAGATGTTTCTATTACTTTTCTTATTTTCTTTGCCTCTACATCTAATTTTATTTTTCCTTGGTCCTTCTAAAAGATCAACTTGATTCTCACCCGTGAGAACATACACTAATGTTGTTGTTATCTATCAAATCACACTACCTAGAATACTTCTGTTCATATTGCTCTATATAGACTATCTTCTTCTCAATCTACAGAAGATATATATGCCTCCTGGTCTTAACGTGACTGTGCAAAGCTAGTCGATCTATCTCAATGGAACAACAGATGACTTGGTCGTTTTTGTAAGCCATAAAAACATAGACAGCTCGCTGAGATTAACATCCTGCAGCATGGCATCAGGTTCAGCAGGAAGAATATTTCTGGTCCACCGATTAATTCTGTGTTGAATGGCTCTCCATGGGATTCTTAGACTCTTCTTATATGTTTGCAATCTTTCCACAATTTGACATAAGAGGAAACTTGAGAACAGTGTCATTAGTTACAACATTTGGATTTAAGAGTCTAAACTAGGTGATAGGCAAATTTGCAACATCCCCATTAAACAGATAAAACAATGAAACTAACAGTACGGAAGAAGGTACTTCAAGGAAATGCCCACTAACCACAGAGGTCATATTATAAATCTCAGTTTTTAACACTTGCAACATTTAGTCTTCTGTAACACAAGCTAGAAGAACAAGCATAATATCAATTACTCACCAATAGGAACGTTCAAACATTTTAATAGAATAACAAGCAATGCTAGAAAAAAACATGGTTGTTTAATATCTAATGACAAGAAAAAAACAATTTATTTTTAGACGTTTCTTGAGCATGACCATTAGAAGGAGTAATATACGGATTTAATCTCACGGGTGAGAATGGATTTAATTTGTTAGAGAGACTACGGAGCAAATATAACTACGTATGGGATGTAAAAATTAAGAAAAATAAGGAAAAATAATACAAATATTTTTATTTCTTAAATCTTATCTCGATATGTGAATATATCCATGACGTAGTATCTAAGGGCCAAAAGGTGCACCCTTACAAAAGCTGTCATGACGGTAACCTCATCACAGCACGATTCTAGTACCTCTAAAAATTCCTGGTATATTTTGCATTAGGAGTCTTTTGCTGGGGGGTGGGGAGCGGGCCTTAAAATGAGGACCATGGAAAATTTTAGGTTGTAAAATTACTTCAGCAATCAGAACAGCAAGTGGAGGCGGAAAACCTGGTTATGGGTAAAGGCTAAAGGGGGTTAGGGTGAAGATGCCACATGTAATTATGTGTCACATCCATGTCAAAACTGACACCATACTTGTGTGTAAACTCTCCATCCAGCTAAATAGATACCCCTATACAAAATTTAATATGTACCTAGCAATCAGAACAACAAGTAGAGGCGGAAAACCTGGTTCTGGGTAAAGGCTTAAGGGGGTTAGGGTGAAGATGTGATGCAGATCGGAAGCGTGTAAAGATGATAATAATCGCAGCGGAATAGAATTATTGAAAAGTAACCGGTAAAATGGGTAGAAATCAAATAAAAATTAGTTGATCTTTAAAGAGATATCCTAAAATCTATGGGGTCACTACGAATAACGACTACCCCTAATTTTCCCTCCTTATATAGATAACTCCTACTAAACAAACCTTAAACTTATCAAAAACCTATAAACTTGTTTCCCAAGGTATCTACTACCTTTAGGCAACTTTCGTAACTTATTAAAACTCTTAAAATAAACTTCTAAACTCTTCTAAAATTATCCTAAATAATAAATCCGAAAATTAATTATTTTTTACTAAAAATAACATTAATAAAATATAAATAATAAAAAAAAAATAATAGATTTATTTTCCATAAATCTCCCTCCATCAAGATGCCACGTGTAATTATGTGACACATCCATGTCAAAAGACTCAAAAACTGACACCATACTTGTGTGTAAACTCTCCATCCAGCTAAATAGATACCCCAATACAACATTCAATATGTACCTAGCAATCAGAACAACAAGTAGAGGCGGAAAACCTGGTTCTGGGTAAAGGCTTAAGGGGGGTAGGGTGAAGATACCACGTGTAATTATGTGTCACATCCATGTCAAAAGACTCAAAACTGACACCGTACTTGTGTGTAAACTCTCCATCCAGCTAAGTAGATACCCCTATACAACATTTAATATGTACCTAGCGGTTAGAAAAGCATAGCTACTATTTACGGTGCAAATTCGTGTCAGTACAGATGTTCAAAATAGAACGAAAAATGGACCATAACAAAACAGAAAGCGTAATTACCTGCTCCTCTTCCTTGAACATGTGCTGGCTAACTGATGTTTGAAGAGCTCCAGTACGAGAAGCTAACTCTCTTCGAAAGCTTTCGTCATTTTGCATACCAGAATTTAACAACTCGAACAACTGATCAAAAAGATCACTTTCACCCTTGTGCTCAAGAGAATATGTTCGTGCCACATTCTTTACACGAATGTCAAGAGCTGGAAAGATGACCTGCAGATTGAGTAGAATACCCAGTTAAAACTTCTGGAAGATCAAAATGGGATCAAAATGGGATAAATTCTAGGAAGCCTTCTAGTATTGACTAATGGGGTTCTTCCTAAATTGACCATTATTGAATCCTATGCTCCAAAACAAATTTTACATATCGTTACTTTCTACCGTCTCAGCCTTTTGAGCAGTTTACACCATGCACCTTCTTTTGAAAATCCTTTCCTATCCCAATATATTAATTTTAACACAATTAACTTAAACTTTCATCTACACGCACAGGAAGCTGATAAAGGACTGAAACATTAAAGAAAATAGATCAAGATAAATCTATATTTATCATCATGTGATCCCTAAACCAAACTCAAATAAAATGCACAATGCGGTTGCACATATCCTAGTAAAGTTAATGCTGGTAAAAACTAGGGCATACTGCTTGCACTGGCCTTTTAGATATTACAAACTAATGAAACTGAACTTTGACAATCCAAGACAAACACCAACACCAAAGAAGAAATAGATGGTGGCTTTTAGGTATTACTTTCTTATAATACTACTTGACCTCTTTGTAGACAAAGATGCGGCTATGAAGAAATGGTCTTACAAAAATTAAATTCTGTAGAGAGAAAGGGTCTTCGATCTTCATAATCATTGAGGTAAGTTGGGTTAAATTTTCCTAACTTTTCTTAAATTACTAGTGTCTAATCTTGAAAGGTAGTCATCTTCAGAGAGGTAAAACAAAAAGAACTCAGTCTCAACACCAACAGACGGATAATTACGTATAGCGATTGGATGATGATACAAGTAGTTATTGAAAATTTGATTTCTAGATCCATTGTTTGTTTGTTTTACATAACCAAATGAATAGAATATGGATTCAAATAAGTAAGAAGATGATGTAGACCTAACAAAAATAAAATAAAATAAAGGAATGAAGTGTACCTCATCTTCAGCATTGCAGTGGTGCTTATAAATTGCACGAAGAAAGTGATAACGCTGTAACAATGGTTGGATATCTCCATTTTGATTAGTTGCAAATGCTAAAGCTTCACGATGTAAACCTTCAAGTTCAGACCTAATGGCTTTATGAAAGAATAAAAATATATGAATTGGTGATTTAAGGGCATGATTATTATTCTTTAAACATGATGATTTTGATTTTGAAGAAGGAGAAAGAGGAGGATCTACAGGAGGATTTACAGTAGTAGTAGTGGCCATTAAAGTAATTCCTCCTCCTCCATCTCTATGTTGCAGACCAGTTAATGGCGTCGCCATTTCATCCAATTTTTCCTTTCTTTTTACAGAATCCAAACCCCTAAAGAAACTTTTTCCGTCTTTAATATCGATATCCCTTTATCTTCTTCTTTTTATTATTTTGTTGTTTTACATTTCTCTTTAAAATCTCGAGTTGCTCTTATTCAACAACAGTTGGGGAACAAGGGGGCGGCCGCAAGACACGAGAAGTATTCACTTGAGCTAATATCATTTGATCCTACGTGGATCAAATACCCTGCCTTGGCTCATGACCTGTCCACGTGGAGTTCTAGAGTATCTTTTATTATTTATTTAATTTTTGTACTACAGTATTTTATGATTGTATTTATTGTTACTACTCTATGAAATGTTGGTAAACGAATTCTTATCTTGTACCGAACTTTTTCGCTAGGAAAGTCCTCATCCTTCGCCACTGAGATCTTGTCAGTTTGTGGCCGTGTGTCCTCGTAGGTTTCCACTCTTCTTCTTTTGTAACAGATTTTGTTTTATCAAGCAGATTTTGTTTTATCCGGGACCAAAAAGAAAACAACGTGGCGATTAGGGAAATACTAACAAGCCTCTTTTAACACCAAATTTTTATTTACCAGGCCAAGTCCTATGTACTTTCCAAATAACTATATTTGTCTTATTTTGAACTATTATAGGAATGCTAATGGGTAAAACGGTTGGTTTGTCGGTTTACACATCGATACAGAGTCTTTGTCGACCGATAAATACGTCATTGTTGAGTTTTTATCTCAATCGTTGATTTTTTTTTATCCAAAGATCTTTATATTATTTATAATTTTGATCCCAGCATTTCATATAGCCACCTGGTGATCGTTTCAGAAAAGTGATGAAAATAGTTCGTTTACTGAGACTTGTGAAGATTCGTTTTAGACCTAATTTTGAATTAAACTAGAAAATAAGTAAAAGATTTTAACAATATTGGGAAGAACTGGAGCTCAGTATTCCACCAAAATCGCTTATGATTGATTTCTACAATGATTCTTAAACAATTATAGCTCTTTTATCGACTATGTTTCTTTGCCAAAAGTAGCTTTCATGAAAATGTGCAAATTTGCTGCCTAATAGATGATGTTTTGTGTCTAGGGAAAAACTTCTGGAAAAAGGAAGATGTAAGTTGTTCATAGGTTTCAATTGACTCAGAAGTCAAACTATATAGCCAAGATTTGGCTTTGTCTCTTAGTGAAAAAGGAAACAGTCTAAGTTTCAATGCTTCATCATCTAGGTCCTTAATCCTAATGGTACTACATATTTTCTCAAAATCCCTAACATGGAAATAGGGGTTTTTATTTTTTTTCTCTAAGAAGATTAGGAGCATCTGTATGGTCCCAGGTTTCAACTCATAGTTTGTTTCAGTTTCAGCTAACTTGATACATGATGGACGAGAAGTCCTAGTCGGGTTCAACAAAGCTTTTAAAGTTGCCATTGTTGGTGCTACCAAAGGACTAGAAGTAACTTCTTCACACAGTGCCAAGTTCTCAAAATTTACATTTCCAAAAACAGGGCCCTCAAAAGAAGAGTCTTCGAGGTCCTCGTTTCAAGGGACAGAACTACTAAATCCCAATTGGAAGGGAATTCTAAACAATCACAAGCAAGGATGACTCAACCAAATCAAACATATTGAGTCTAGCAAACAAAAAGCATGATGAATCCACTTAGATTGTTTCTATACCAGCTTTTTTCGAAAAGCAACTAGTTACAATTTTAGCAAACCTCTTAGAAACATCCGAATTAGATTAAGTCGAACAGAAACAGGATAAACTCTAAGAAGGTTTGATAACCCTGTCTCTTTGGCAACGTTTCCTTGGGTTACAAAGCGGCTCTAATCAACTTAAAATAATCTTCCTGAACTTTGAGTTAGGCTAACAAAGTAACCAATACCGTCCTTTTGAATGATTTTCCTATAAGCTCGTGACTCTATCAGTCTCTTTCTAGTCAAAAATAGGTTCGCGTTTGGTAACGTGTTCCTAAAGCGGACAAGAAAGAAACGGTGATGAAATCTGAATCCTTATCTTGTATGGCCAGTTCTTGCCCTTTACTAGAAAATAATTATGTATTCATTTCCTCAACATATATGCATACAAAGGAATACAGTAAACCCACTTACAGGGGATTCGTGGGTTGATCGAGTCTTACCTCCCGTACCAGGCGGGGGATGAATCCGTAGTAGTCGACTCGGGCCACCGACTCCTGTGTCAGTGTACGAACCCGAGGGGTCGAAACAATATAGTAATTGTCGTCCTTCCCTGTTGAAGTTTATATTTAAATTACCCTTCCGTAGGGTTTAAAAATAATAATAATATCCAAAACCCCAAAATAAAGTCCAAAAGTATCCAAAAAATAAAATAAAATATTACAGGAATAATCAAAGATTTCCTAATATAATTTTTTAAGAAGAGATACAAATAAAACCTAACAAATAAAAATAAAATCTAATTAAAAATAAAATTCTTTGTCTTTTTTTTCCGTTCTTTTAGCTTTAACTTTAACTCCAAGTCTTTAATCACCAAAGTCTTTGGCTCAATTTCCTTTTAATCCAAAATCCAAAACCTGTAGCAAAAAGATAAATACCTAAAGAAACGTAAAATAAAACAAAGTAAAAATAATACTAAAAACAAAAATAAAAACCTAAAAATAAATTTAAAACTCTAAACCTAAAGACAAGTCTGCGTCGACGAAGCCAAATATTGATATTTTTTTAAATATAGTGGTAAAAGATTCGATACTCAGACTTGTAAAGATTTGATTTTTAAACCTAATCTTTAATACTAAAAATAAAGAAGATTAAATTAAAATTGATTTCAAATTATGGAAAGAATTGAGACTAAGGATTCCACCATTAGCCAATTTTTCAAGTGATTTAACAATAATAATTATCTTGCAAATCATATGTTCAATTTATTCAAAATATTGCCACAGTTAGATTTCTAAAATATTAGTCGTAAATCAAAAGTATGAGACATCAAAAGCTCTAAACTATAGCATGACCTATCAAAAGAAAACACAACTAATTGATAAAAATCATTTTTTCAATTTTTATTCAAAGCAAATAATAATAAAAGAATTGCAAAAAAAATTAATAAAATAAAAAGATGCCACTTTATTATTGGAAAATGGCTTACTCCGTCGCCTCAGCAATGAGGTTTAGCTCCTCATGTCAAACACCCTCTCAAAATACATGTTTATAGCTCAAAGTGCTTAAAAGTAGAGAAAAACAGAAGTAACACAGAAAAAAACATACAGATATAAGTGTTGCTGAGATTGTTTTCTGTGTTGCTGAAGTGAGAAAATCACACAGAGAATAAAGTACGGTTTCTGAACGCAGTAGATTATGAAAGAAAAAATGACATAGTAAATGATATTTTTCTGGTGTAGTCTGTTCTTCTTCTTCCTCCTTCAAGCGTAACTTTTTTTTTCTTCTGATTTTTTTCGGCTCTCTCCAGATGGATTTTTCTTCGATCTCTTTGTTATTTATAGGTTTGGGGAACCCTAAGTAGCCTTCCTTAATCGATAAGGAATATCCATCCAAAACCAACTCCAAAACCAACTCCAAATACTTGTTCATCCGAAACAAAGAATAACTTTTCTTTCCGGTGTGAACTTGAATTTTGCAGCCATTTTTTCCGGGTGAAACACTCATTCTGACGTGTGTTGATCATATCTTGAGTGTCTCTTCAGTTTGAGATATCAAAAACAAGTTTTAAATCCCATAAACTTCGGTTCAGAATCATTCCAGATTTTTTCTCCCGCGTAAGATTTTCTTCCCTCCATTTCCGGAATTTAAATTTGAAAGGGGGTGCCCGTAATCCAATTGGTGGGTGCCTTTAACAACTATCTGGGTGCCTTTAGTAATTTTTCTGGCTACCTTTAACCTTAGTCAACATATGCACCATCCTTAGTCAACATAGGAGCATCCGAGCCGGACTTTATACTAATATTTTGGGAAACACCGTTCACCTTAGTCAACATATGCACCATCCATTACTTCTATTTCCATTTTCTAATCTATCCATGTGTTTGAAATTGATTGATTTCGAGCAATGTGAATTATATCCAGTTTTTGATGTTCAATGATTATTTGAGTAGAGTTTCGCATTTCTATATGAATTTTAGTACGCTGAGTACAAACTCGTGTACAACAATTGGATTCATATAGGGTAATGATTTTTAAAGCTGAAGAATTTATTATGCCAACTAAATAGCTTGTTTAGTGTCTATCCTCAATCGTTCACAGGTAGCTAAAATTTGGAGTAAAAGGTTTTGTGGGTACATCTATTGTAAGCCCTCACGAGACAAAACTCGTCCGCTAAGGCCACTTAACGGTTTAAAGGCTTATTACATATGCTAAATGTAGTCGTGATTCCTGCGAAAGTGAGTTAGGATTTTATTTTATTTTTAGTTTAGTTTTGCTCGAGGACTAGCAAAATATAGGTTTGGGGGTATTTGATACGGGCATAATTCATACATATTTACCGCTTAATTTATATTTGCTAGTGCTTGCATTTGTACTAATAATATATTTTTTTTACTGCTTTAATAGGTGGTTCGCACAGAATCTAGAGCTATGAATTAAACATGGTTGAAAGGGCTACAAAAACCATTTTATTTGCTCATGCCTCTAAAGACTAGAGTCATCCAACAACTAAAGAAACGTGAGACGGAAATTTGAGCGTCACAAGTTAAAACAAAAGAAAAATACAGACGTGGCCGTGAGTGTGGACCAGGGCTGAGACAGAAGAGTGCGGCTGTTGGAAGAAGAACAGAAAGAGAAACAGAACCGTACATGAGAGAAAAGTCTGCTAGGTGAATTGGGTGTTGGAGTAGGGGAACATCATGTGAATTAATGAAATTTGAGGAGTAGGCTAGTGGGTGGATAGCTGGCCAGGTGAAGGTGTGTGCTTTGTTTGCTGACTGAACAAAGAAAGTAAGAAAGGGAGTTCGGTTTGTTGGGGATGAGTGGAAAGTGTGTAGAGTAGGTGGAAGAGATAGGTGACAGTTAGGGAGTAGGTGTTGTTGACTTGGGGAGAGAAGAAAGTGAAGAGTGATTCAGACGGAGAGAGGGTTTAGTGAGGTTAGAAAAAAAAAGAAAGTGATGGATGGTTGTTGGTTAATGTGAGAAGGATATGTTTGAAGTCATAACAAGTGCATTGGAAGGCCCATTTCTCTCCCTTGTAGTTGAAATTTTTGCTTGCACGGTTGGCCAAAAACCAAGCAAAGCAAAGTACTATTTCGAATACCGAGTTCTTGTTTTATTTGGCTGACAAAGCCTGAGTAGCACGTGCACAAAGGGACGGATAAAGATGATGATGGGTTCGGTGTAGGGTGAGATATAAAGCAAGGTTGGTCGGTGGTCTAGTAAACGTGGCAAGGGAAGTAGTTAGACTTCTTTTTGGTTGTTAGCTACACCTAGACGTGAGTTAGAGAGGAGACCTAGGGAGATTATACTAAGGGTAAGTCTTCTTTTGGGGTTTGACTAATATAAAAGGAACGAAAAAGGATGAGAGAGAGGGAGTTATTATTTCTTTTAGGCTTCTGGTTGGAGTCTGCGGCTGGAAGAAGTGGAAGAAAGTACGAGGGGAGAAAATAAGGGTTGGCGGTATACATGAGTAATAATCATAAAGGATTTAATCTTTTCTCTCTCTACTTTGCTAAATTATTTTTATGGGTTTTAAGAAACCCAACTCCATGTTCTAATTGATTTGTAGATAGGGTTTAATGTTGAAACCACTTAAAAGTTTAGATCAATTAAATTGAATTATTTGATACAGACTATTATGATTTGAATAGATTAATTCATGATCTTGATTTATTGATTTAATGATAAAATTAGTTGTTGCTTCACCGGTTATGTACAATACAGTAACCTATGCGCAGAATTAATAGGATAGAAAATATGTTTGTCTACTTATTTAATATTTCATGCTTGGGTTAAGTCCTTAGATGGGGTATGCTTAGAAGAGCCAGATATTATCTGTGAACCTATAATTAGTTTCGTATTATTTTCTCGCTAACGCAATTAGATGGTGTATGCATGAGACTTAGGGCTTTTGATGCGCCATGCTTAGGGCGTCCCAATAATATTTGCGACTCTAATACATATAATAGGTGATGTCGATAGAACGAACAATAGATGAATATTCATGAGTTATGTTTCATTAGTAATTAAATAGAAATAATGGTGGACACTGAAAACCATGGTTACTGTTTCTCCCATTTGATTTATTTGATTAGTTTAGTTTATCTTTCTATTATTATTCTTTTGAAAATTCCAAAAATATTATTCTTGATTAGTTGATTAAAGATATTGATTGTAGTATTGTCCCCGCTTCCTGTGGGTTCGACCCGTACTTGTTGTTATCTGCATTGTAGACACCGTGCGATTGCGGTTAATATATATAGGGTATTCTAAAATCCCATCATGTACCAAAATGTGCAAATATGTTATCACTCAAAAACTGGACCACAACCTTGTGGTCGTTTGTTTTACACGAAACCGCCTCTACCCACTTAAATACATAATCTACAGCGGCAATGATGTAAAAATAACCAAAATAATTAGGAAAAGGACCCATAAAATCAATGCCCCACACATCAAAGACCTCAATGACTAAAATAGGGTTCAAAGGCATCATATTTCTACGTGAAATGGTTCCAAACTTATGGCATCGCTCATAAGCAACACAATAACTGTGGGAGTCTTTAAACAACGAAGGCCAGTAGAATCCACACTGCAATATCTTAGCACTAAAGTGAACCCCACAAGGAAATAATACTGGACTGGTCATTCTCAGGTATACATCTCCTAATAATATGGTATGGACAATACTTAAACAGATAAGGATCATCCCAAAAGAATTCTTAACCTCGGCTAAAAACCTAGAACGATCTTGTTTACCCCAATGTTGGGGCATTCGACCAGTAATAAGATAATTCACTATATTCGCAAACCAAGGTAATTGGGAAGCAAAGAACAGTTGTTCATCAGGAAAACTATCTCTCACAGGAGGAGAATCATCAGGGGAATCCACAATAAGTCTAGACAAGTAGTCTGCTACTACATTTTCTGCACCCTTTTTGTCTCTAATTTATAGCGAGAATTCTTAGCAAAAGGATCCATCTAATCAATCTAGGTTTAGTTTCTTTCTTAGACAGAATGTACTTCAAAGCAGCATAATCAGTAAAGACTATAACTTTAAAACCTAAGAGATAAGATCTAAACTTGTTTAAGTCAAAAACAATAACTAACATTTCCTTTTCTGTGGTGGTGTAGTTCAGTTGGGCATCATTCAGGGTTTTGCTAGCATAGTAAATCATATGAAGTAATTTATTTTCTCGCTGACCTAACACAACACCAATAACATAATCTGGAGC
The DNA here is from genome assembly GCA_023531435.1 of Papaver californicum. Lineage (NCBI taxonomy): Eukaryota > Viridiplantae > Streptophyta > Magnoliopsida > Ranunculales > Papaveraceae > Papaver > Papaver californicum. Next base: position 114,693 of record JAJJMC010016105.1, read on the forward strand.
ATCACACATTATCTCACAGAGTAGGTTCCAGTTAGGTGCCTGAACTATGGGGGCGGTAGTGAGTAAGGTCTTAAGCTTCTCAAAAGCCTCTAAACAAGCATCATCAAATAAAAACTTAACATCTTTTGTAAGCAGATTGCAAAGAGGTATAGAAATCAAACTAAAATCCTTAATGAATCGACGATACAAACCTGCATGCCCTAAGAATGACCTAACATCTCGTACAGTTTTGGGAACCTATACAGTCTTAATAAGGTTTACTTTGGCTTTTTCTATCTCTATACCCTTAGAAGATACGATATGTCCTAAAACAATTCCTGATCGAACCATGAAATGGCATTTTTCCCAATTAAGCACTAAATTCTTTTCCTTACATCTAGTCAACACTAATGTCAAATGATGCAAGCACTCGTCAAAAGATGACCCAAATACTGAAAAATCATCCATAAAGACCTTTAAAAACCATTCTACCATGTCAGAAGATGCTCATCATACAACGCTGAAAAGTAGCGGGTGCATTACACAACCCGAAAGGCATGCGTCTATACGCAAAGGTACCAAAGGGACAACTAAAAGTGGTTTTCTCTTGGTATTCTGGGGCAATAACAATCTGATTATAACTAGAAAAACCATCTAGCAAACAATAGTGGCTATATCCAGCTAATCTCTCAAGCATTTGGTCGATGAAAGGAAGGGGAAAGTGGTCATTCCTTGTGACCTTGTTCAATTTTCTATGGCCAATTCAAACACGCCACCCCGTGGTCACTCGGGTTGGGATTAACTCATTGTTATCATTCTGGACTACTGTGATACCTGATTTCTTGGGAACAACCTGAACGGGGATGACCCACTTACTGTCTGAAATAGGGTAGATAATACTCGCATCTAACAACTTAAGCATCTTAGTTCGAACTACTTCTTTCATGTTAGGGTTAAGTCGACGTTGCATCTCCCTAGAAGGTATAATCCTCTAAATGAATCTGATGCATACAAACAGTATGACTTATACCCTTAATGTCTGCTATGGTCCATCCTAAAGCTTCCTTATTGTCTTTAAACACAGTCACTAGCCTACTTTCCTGGTTACTATCCAAGTCGGATGCTACAATCACATGCAAAGTCTCAGATGGGCCTAAATACACATACTTCAGAGTATCTGGTAGTTGTTTAAGGTCCAACTTAGGAGGCTCTTTTAGAGAAGTAATTAGGGTAGACTTAGAAACTGTTAGTGGTTCGAACTTAGGTTTCCATCCATTACTAGTGTCTATCAAAGGGGCTGAATCTAACAAAGCATTCACCTCATCATCAAAATCAAACCCAAAGTGGGCTAGGCATTTCTCTAATGGATCTTCTAACAAAGTGTTTGGTAATGACTCCTGAACTAATGTTCCTATCATGTTCACCTCTTCAATGCACGTGTCATCTAGCTCAAATGGTTGCTTACTAATATTGAAAATATTCATCTCAATAGTCATACTACCAAAAGATAAGTTCATAATACCATTTCGAAAATTAATGATCGCATTTGATGTAGCTAAAAACGGGCGACCTAATATCACAGGTATCTGATTCTCTGGGTCAGGGACAGGTTGTGTATCAACGACAACAAGATCTACTAGATAAATAAACTTATCGACTTCAATAAGAACATCCTCTATGACTTTCACAGACGTAAGTTTCAAATAAGAGTAGGTTTCAAATCACCAAGTCCTAGCTGGAGGTACACATGGTACGAAAGTAAGTTCACACTGGCTCCTAAGTCAAGTAACGTTTTCTCAACACGGTAGTTACCTATTGTGCAAGAAATGGTTGGGGACCCTGGGTCTTTGTACTTAGGAGTTGTATTGTTCTAGATGATTGAACTCACATGACTAGCTAAAAAGGATTTCTTGTGTACACTAAGCTTTTGCTTTCGCGTACACATATCCTTAAGGAACTTGGCATAAGTAGGAATCTGCCTAATTGCATCTAATAATGCAAGGTTGATCGTGACTTGCTTAAAAACCTCTAATATGTTGTTAAAGTTGGATTCCTTCTTTGTTGGTACTAATAGTTGTGGGTACGGGGCTCTGACCACAAAATATGAGGAGCTACATCGGGCTCTTTAGAGACTTCATCAGTCTCTTCAGCTACTGGCTCAGAAAGGTGAACTACAGTATGTTCAATATCGGGCATGGTTACCTTGTTGTCTACCACTTTACCATTCCTAAGTGTTCTAATTTCATTCACATGATTCGATGATTTCTCACCAGAAGATACTTCATGAACTCCTCTAGGATTGGGGTGTGGTTGACTAGGGAACTTGCATTTTTCTCTTTCTCTCAAAGACTCAACGATTTGACCAACATGTGTTTCTAAATTTGAAATAGCCTGACTGTTAGCCTGAATGATTTTTTGATTTTATCGTAAACATTGATTGACAAAGTGCTGAAAATCTTTAATGTTCTAAGTTAATGAGGCGACAGACTCTACGAAACTCATGATCGTCTTATCTATCAGATTCTGAAGTTGTGTCGGTCCAGAAGGATTCTTAGTATAACCAAAACCTGGGGGAACCTTAGAATTACTAGACGGACCTTGACTCTGGCCCTTAAACCAAGAAAGGTTAGGATGGTTTCTCCAACCAGGGTTATAGGTTTCTGAATAAGGGTCAAACTTCTGATGATTATCAAATCTAGTGTTATTATAAAGGGCATGGGCTTGCTCTTCAACAGTATGTCATTCCCAAAATGATTTGGGCTCAATTCTAAAGCTTCTAACCTTTTTGATATAACTGTTATTTTGGAATCTGATTCAAAAGATCCTTCTACCCTATTAACATTTCCTCTACTTAGAAGAATTGTTTTCTGGGGCTCCCTACCGTTTTCCCATTGCTGGGTCTTTTTGGCGATTTCATTTAAAAATGTCATCGCACCATCGACAGTTTTATTTTTAAACCCACATGTGCATAAAGACTCAACCATGGTTGTTGTCGAATAATCTAAACCGTTATAGAGGATCTGAACTAGCCTTACTTTTTCTAAACCATGATGAGGACATTGTGATAATAAGTCATTGGACCTTTCCAAATACCTATATAAAGATTCTCCCTCTTGTTGAACAAATGTGCAAATCTGCTGCCTAATAGATCATATTTTGTGCCTATGAAAAAACTTCTGGAAAAAGGCAGATGTAAGTTTTTCATAGGTTTCAGTTGACTCAGAAGTCAAATTATAGAGCCAAGATTTGGATTTGTCTCTTAGTGAAAAAGGAAACAGTCTAAGTTTCAATGCTTCATCATCTAGGTCCTTAATCCTGATGGTACTACATATTTCCTCAAAATCCCTAACATGGAAATAGGGGTTTTTATTTTCTTTCTCTAAGAAGATTAGGAGCATCTGTATGGTCCCAGGTTTCAACTCATAGTTTGCTTCAGTTTCAGCTAACTTGATACATGATGGACGAGAAGTCCTAGTCGAGTTCAACAAAGCTTTTAAAGTTGCCATTGTTGGCGCTATCAAAGGACTAGAAGTAACTTCTTCACACAGTGCCAAGTTCTCAAAATTTATATTTCCAAAAATAGGGCCCTCAAAAGAAGAGTCTTCGAGGTCCTCGTTTCCAGGGATAGAACAACTAGGTTTTTCACTAATCAAATGACCTAGAGTGTCTCTTTTCCACCTCGCTCAGTGATGATTTCAAGCGGTCTTGGCGTACACTAAAAAAAACTAAAAACTAAATCCTAATTGGAAGGGAATTGTAAACAATCACAAGCAAGGATGACTCAACCAAATCAAACATATTGAGTCTAGCAAACAAAAAGCATGATGAATCCACTTAGATTGTTTTTGTACCGGCTTTTATTCCTTCGAAAGGCAACTAGTTACAATTTTAGCAGACCTCTTAGAAAAATCCGAATTAGATTAAGTCGAACAGAAACAAGATAAACTCTAAGAAGCTTTGATAACCCTGTCTCTTTGGCAACGTTTCCTTGGGTTACAAGGCGGCTCTAATCAACTTAAAATAATCTTCCTGAACTTTGAGTTAGGCTAACAAAGTAACCAATACCGTCCTTTTGAATGATTTTACTATAAGCTCGTGACCCTATCAGTCTCTTTCTAGTCAAAAATAGGTTCGCGTTTGGTAATGTGTTCCTAAAGCGGACAAGAAAGAAACGGTGATGAAATCTGAGTCCTTATCTTGTATGGCCAGTTCTTGCCCTTTACTAGAAAATAATTTTGTATCCAGTTCCTCAACATATATGCATACAGAGGAATATAGTAAACCCACTTGTAGGGGATTCGTGGGTTGATCGAGTCTTACCTCCCGTACCAGGCGGGGGTCAATCGGTTGTAGTCGACTCGGGCCACCGACTCTTGTGTCAGTATACTAACCCGAGGGGTCGAGACAATATTTTATTGTCATCCTTCCATGTTGAATTTTATATTTAAATTACCCTTCCGTAGGGTTTAAAAATAATAATAATGTCCAAAACCCCAAAATAAAGTCCAAAAATATCCAAAAATATAAAAAAAAATTACAGGAATAATCAAAGATTTCCTAATACAATTTTCTAAAAGGAGATACAAATAAAACCTAACAAATAAAAATAAAATCTAATTAAAAATAAAATTATTTGTCTTTTTTTCCGTTCTTTTAGCTTTAACTTTAACTCCAAGTCTTTAATCACCAAAGTCTTTGGCTCAATTTCCTTTTAATCCAAAATCCAAAACCTATAGCAAAAAGATAAATACCTAAAGAAACGTAAAATAAAAAAAAGTAAAAATAATACTAAAAACAAAAATAAAAACCTAAAAATAAATTTAAAACTCTAAACCTAAAGACAAGTCTGCGTCGACACCGCCAAATATTGATATTTTTTAAATATAGTGGTAAAAGATTTGATACTCAGACTTGTAAAGATTTGATTTTTAAACCTAATCTTTAATACTAAAAATAAAGAAGATTAAATTAAAATTGATTTCAAATTATGGAAAGAATTGAGACTAAGGATTCCACCATTAGCCAATTTTTCAAGTGATTTAACAATAATAATTATCTTGCAAATCATATGTTCAATTTATTCAAAATATTTCCACAGTTAGATTTCCAAAATATTAGTCGTAAATCAAAAGTATGACACATCAAAAGCTCTAAACTAAGCATGACCCATCAAAAGAAAACACAACTAATTGATAAAAATCATTTTTTCAATTTTTATTCAAAGCAAATAATAATAAAAGAATTGCAAAAAAAATTAATAAAATAAAAAGATGCCACTTTATTATTGGAAAATGGCTTACTCCGTCGCCTCAGCAATGAGGTTTAGCTCCTCATGTCAAACACCCTCTCAAAATACATGTTTATAGCTTAAAGTGCTTAAATGAAGAGAAAAACAGAAGTAACACATAAAACAGATACAAATATAAGTGTTGCTGAGACTGTTTTCTGTGTAGCTGAAGAGAGAAAATCACACAGAGAATAAAGTACGGTTTCTGAACGCAGTAGATCATGAAAGAAAATGTGACAGAGTAAATGACAGTTTTTTGGTGTAGTCTGTTCTTCTTCTTCCTCCTTCAAGCGTAACTTTTTTTTTTCTTCTGATATTTTTCGGCTCTCTCCAAATGGATTTTTCTTCATTCTCTTTGTTATTTATAGGTTATGGGAACCCTAAGTAGCCTTCCTTAATCGATAAGGATGCAAATATCCATCCAAAACCAACTCCAAATACTTGTTAATCCGAAACAGAGAATAACTTCTCTTTCCGGTGTGAACTTGAATTTTGCAGCCATTTTTTCCGGGTGAAACACTCATTCTGATGGTGTTGATCATATCTTGATTGTCTCTTCAGTTTGGGATATCAAAAACAAGTTTTAAATCCCATAAACTTCGGTTCAGAATCATTCCAAATTTTTTCTCTCGCGTAAGATTTTCTTCCCGCCCTTTTTGGAATTTGAATTTGAAAGGGGGTGACCGTAATCCACTTGGTGGGTGCCTTTAACAACTCTTCTGGGTGCCTTTATTAATTTTTCTGGTTGCCTTTAATAATTTTTTGACCCGATTTTTCCAGAAATATTTATTTCTCAAAAATACCTATAAAGACATAAAAACCCATAATAAGTAAAAAATCAAGCACTAGTAGAATAGAGAACTGAGCACAATTTAGACACAGAAATGTGTCTATCAGTCAGCATATATGCATTATAAAGGCGTCCATAAAACCCACTGACTGGGGATTCGTGGGTGGTTAGAGTCTTACCTCTTGTTCCAGACGGACGATGAACCATTGAAGTCGAATCAGACCACCGACTCCTATGTCAGTGTGTACGAACCCGAGGGGCAGAGACAATATCGTAATTGTCGTCCTTCCCTGTTGCAGTTTATAGTTAATAATACCCTTCCGTAGGGCTTAAAAAATAATAATTTCCAAAAGTCCCAAAAAAATAAAGTCCAAAGAAAAAGTCCAAAAATAAAAGAAAAATTACAAAAATAATAAAAGATTTCCTAATACATTTTTCTAAAAAAATAAATAGATAAAACCCTAAAAATTAAATAAAATTAAAATTAACTAAAATAAAATAAAATTGTCTTCTTTTTCCATTCTTTTCGATTTATCTTTGACTCCAAGTATTTAATCAATCAATATAATCTTTGGCTTCAATTTCTTTTTGATCCAAAACCTGTAATACAAAGAAAAATACCAAAAAATATAAAATAAAAAAATAAAAATAAAAATCTAATTAAACTAACTAACCCAAAAAAAAAAAAACTAAACATGAATCTAAAAACAAGTCCCCGGCAGCGGCGCTAAAAACTTGATCGTTTCAGAAAAGTGATAAAAAGTTCGTTCACTGAGACTTGTGAAGATTCGTTTTAGAACTAATTATGAACTAGACTAGAAAATAAGTAAATGATTTTAACAATATTGGGAAGAACTGGAACTCAGGATTCCACCAAAATCACTTTTGATTGATTTCTGCAATGATTCTGTAACAATTATAGCTCTTTTATCGACTTTGTTTCTTTGTCAAAAGTAGATTTCTAAAACATTAACTGTCAATCACAAGCATGGCGCATCAAAATCTCTTAAGTCCCAGCATATACCATCAAACAAAATCACAACTAATTAAAAAAAATCATAAATCAATTAAAAATCAATGCAAAAGTCATTAAGATCAAAAATAGTTACCATTCATTCATAACATATGGCTTCCTTTATTGTCCCAATGGTTGGGCTTAGCTCATCATGCTCAAAAAACTCTCAAAAGATAGAAACATGGCTCAAAAGTAGCTGAGAATAAGAAAATAAGCTAAAAATAATAAAACAGGGAATCTGCAATGTTTTTTGAGCGTTACATATTAACTGTTACAATGGAGCTTGAATATAAATGTTGCAAAGTGAAGATAAACGTTTCAAATCGTTTGAAGAAATTATGAAAAAATGGTTGAAGGAACCGTCACCTTATCTATGTTCTTCGTGTTCTTCAGCAGCAACATCAGAATTGTTCCTGAAGTGATTTTTCTTCACTCTGTTTAGCTTCCTGAGCTCGACCCAACCTTCCTCCCTGCTTTTGTGACTTAAACAACCCTTTTTCTACACCACGGGATCAAGGAATATCTAAGAGAATTCCTTTCCTTGATTTCCCGGCCGAGCCTCTCTCCCCCTTTTTTCTTCCTTCTCTTTGCTTTATATATGTTTAATAAACCCTAACAAGGCTTCCTTAACCGATAAGGACTTGATTTGGTGTCCAAAACAAACTCAAATTCATCCCAATCTAAATCAGGGAGCAAAACTATTTACCGGCAAGCAAACTTGACTTTCACCATTTTTTACGGCCTGAATTACTCTTGATGACGTGTTTTGGTAAGTTTAAACTCTTTCTTCACTTTGGGATATCGAAACAACTTTTCAATCCCTTAAATCTCGCTCTTCAAACCAACTCAGGCAGTTACATGCGTAAGAGATTTGTTTCCCACTAATTTTGGGTTTTAAACAAAGTGGAATGGGTGCCTTTATGAATCTGATGGGTGCCTTTAGTAATTTATGTTGGGTGCCTTTATCACTTTTCCCAAGTGCCTTTATCACTTTTTGAGCCAATTTTTTCACAAATATTTATTTTCCAAAAATACATGCGAAGCTATAAAAACACACAATAAGTACACAATCGAGCACTAGTAAAACAGAGAATTGAGCACAATTTAGACACAAAAATGTGTTTATCACCTGGCTAGGCAAGCTAACCAATTTGACAAGGTGCATAGGACTTGGCCTAAGAACATCTCTAATGATGTTTGGATATTTTTCCTATATATGAAGACATAAAAAAAGTATTTAATAACATAAATTACAAATAAATTTTTTTGTTTTGATAAGCATCTCCGGTGGTAGTTGTGTCCATAATTATTTTGATATATTTGTCACTTATTTCAAAAAAAAAATGATTCACAAAATCTATAATAAAAAAAACTAAAACAAAGACAAACTAATGACATGGATATGGATGAGAGTAAATGAAAACCCACACTCTCCTCCAAACTCAAACTTGCATATCATATTAAATTTTAATTATCCAACAACCACTGGAGATTTTTTTATTGAGAGTTTCCAAAATCCTAGGTAGCATTAATATTTTTAGAAACCCATACTCTATCGGAGATGCTCTAAAAATAAATACTCCTTTCGTTTCACTAAAAAGAAATACTTCGTTTGTCCCATTATTTTCATCCACGAGGTTCTAAAATATTAATTTTTGTTTGTAGTGGTTTTTTTCTTATTAAATTTTTAAATATATTCTTAAATTTTTTATAATTATAAATTCATTTTAAATATGATCTAATTTAAATCATATAGAATAAAACTATATAAATAGAAACAATTGTGGTATATATCTTTCTTTTTTATCTTCATTCCCTTTAAGGTGTCTCCCCAATATTTAGTTTTGGCAATAATATGTCATTTAATAAGGATAGTTTAGGAAAATCCTTCAATCTCCTTATTTATTTGTCTACGCAGACTAAAAAAATGGGATGAAGGGAGTAAAATTAAAATTCCTGACTGAATATAACCACCGCGTTTAATGATAAGCGTCCCCATTCATTTCCTTGTTTATCGAACATACAAATTAGAAGTTGGACAACCAGATAATATTCATATGTTATCAGCAGATCCATATCCATACCTTTCTAGGTGATATAATCCAGCTACTAATACTCTTAAATCCGAGTTACAGAGCTTGTCTTGACCAAGGAATATTGGCCATACTCTAGACCCTATAACTGATGTTATTTGACTGAAAGATACACCTCTTAAATTTTTTCATGCTTTCGGCGGTCTTTAAAGACTCTCCACCTACTCTCAAAATACAATTGTATGATGCGAACATAATTCTTGTGATAAGAACTATAAGTTCCAAATATGGAAAATGACATGTCTTAAATGACATTAAAAGAAAAGTGGAATACTGGTTAATATGTAATGTATTGGAAGATTTGACGCCCGACCAAATATCTAACAATGGGGTGTTACGATATTACCGACGTATAAATTTTGAACATTTGCATTACATAGTGTTAAATGTTAAATATACATAGTCTATATGGATACAAATTTGTATAAGATCGAGCATGAGTGGGGAGTTATTCATCATATAAATATACTTGTTGATTAAGATAACAAGTATATTATAAGTTTCCTACAAATTGCGTATGCCTCCAGTGAGCATTTGTAAGTCTATAATGACTTCTTTTCAAATTAACAGTAAATGTTAATTATGATTACTAGAGAAGTTATAATTGATTTTATAAAATAATCATTGAAACACATTTTTCATAATGTTGTTAGAATCGATTGCATTAGTAGATGCATATAACGAGGAAGAATGGTTTATAAACTAACTTGTAAAGATCCCACTTTGAAGCCATCTCAAACGATCTTGATTAATTGTGAACCAGGTATGATCTATTACGTCTATAACAAGACTTATGATGAAAAGTCAAGGCATACAAATCTTAGACATTGAACGGTAAGACAATTACTCAAGCGATGAGTAGCTGCAGTTAACCATTAAAACAAAGAAAACTTGGCTGCCCCATTTATGAAGAGTCTCCTTAAGGAAATGGTTTTCAATGAAGTATATGGAAATCAGACTAAGGTATGTGAAAGAAGGTTGATCACCAATAACATAAACCCAACCTATGTTTTGAAATGGATAACAAGGTTTAATGGGTACAAACAAGTTATTAGAGTGGTTATGGTGCGCTTAGTCAAAATTTCCCATTTCTAAATTAGTGCAATGATTATGCTATAATGAGGATGGATGTTAATCCTTAATGAGTCTAATTTTATTTACAGGTGTGTCACATAAACACCTTTAGATACTTACCTATATGCGTATGGAAATCACGTGTTTCCTAAGAGAAGAAGACCGTTCTCTAAAGATGACTTATAAATATAGGATACAAGCACATGGCTATTGACGTTTTAAGCTATAAAACACACTATTCTTTGGACTCAATATGTGTGGAGATTCCGGTTTTATCACAAGGTACTTGGTTCAAGACTCGTTCACCATAAAACCTTGATAACGCTTTGAATTTCTTACACTAAGTGAAGGTTCAAATCCAAAATATACCTATCATTTATGTATTGATTTCTATATAATGCTTATTCCTCAACTTGCTTGAACTACGTGATCCCACTTAGAAGTGATGCAGTCACTCCGGTTTTATAAGTTTTATTATATTTTATTTTTATTGGTTATTGAAAATAGGGGAAGAATGTTGGATATTGATACATGTCGTAAGTGAAATAATTTACTTTAAATATTTCCCACTAATACTAACAAGTAATATAGTGGTAGTAAGGATCGTTCCCACGAGGAGCTGTGAATTGTTATTTGTATTTGACTTCTTATGTAACCAAAAAGGGGGGTTGTGAGTTACTAAAATAAGCTAAACTAACTAAAGAAAATAAATAAATAAATAAATAAAGGTTGAAGTCAAGGTGAGAGAATACTGGTTAGATGAAAGTTCTTCAATGATTAGAGATAACATTCAATCATTCTCATACCAATAAACCTAGAGCATCCTATCTCAGGCTTTCTCCGGCAAAACTCTTTGTATCATCAAAGGCGCAAGATCCACTATTTGAATATTTCTTAATGAATTACTTGGCACAAGAGCCACTCAAGTTAACCCAATGAAAGCAATGATATTTGTGAGTTGAGGTCATTCTAAGCAATCCGGCGTAAGAGTCACACGGATTTAACCTAGGTTAGCTTCTACACATAATTGCAATGTAACATCCCGTCGTTAACAACTATGCTGTACTACTTGTGATTAGGGCTCTTCGGCAATTCCGGATCTCAAAACCTAGTCTAGCTTTAGATATGAACACATGATCATTCAATTTGCAACTTAAACGAGCAAGTTTTCAATCATACATGGTGATATAAACAATAGAACATAAGCGATAAAAGAAATAATCAATATTAAAAACTAACTAGCTAGATTGATTCCCTTGTTCAGAACTTCCGATTACATCTCCAACCAATAGAAGAATCATCTACTCATGGGTCTACTAAAACCCATGAAAAATATATAAGAAAAGAATAAAGGATAAGAAGAAGAGAAAATATCCTAGTTCCCCCCTTTAAAGGGGTAAACCAAAATTTGCTCTCTTATCTGTCGAGAAGTTCTGTAGAAAATTATATCTAGAATCCCCTTTATATTGGCTTTGGTAAGATCCTCTTAATGTCTATCCAACTAGGAAACCTAATCTCATTAAACTTTTCCACCTTCTTTTGATCCTTATCCAATTAGAGCATCCACAGTGGGACGACCATATCATGGACCAAACACAAATTGGCCTTTGGTCCGCCCAAAATCAATCATTGTGGGGCGACCAAATTTGGGTTTTGGTCCAGTAACCATATTATGGTGGAGCATTAACCTAGCCGTGCGTCTCGTGCCAGGCGTGACACTGGTTCTCTGTCTGGTGCTAGGCGTTTAACTAGACGTGTGTTTCATTTGTCAGGCTGAAACGAGAATGCCGCCTGATGAAACGTTCACCTAAGAACACGTCCAACGGGGCGTAACTCTACAAGCACGCTAGGTAATCAGGCGTTCGCCTAGATTAACGCTTGTGTTGGGCGTCTGTCTAAGACAACGCCTGTTGTGGGCGTGATTCAAAGAGAGCGCATGTGTGTGGGGCGTGCCGCTAGGCGAGCGCATGTGTGTGG